>PVIH01018753.1:0-37506 GCA_004025045.1 Sigmodon hispidus
TTCTTCTATTTCTTTAAGGCTTTTTTTCATATCTTCTTTTAGAGCTTCGATGATCATCAAAAAGGAATTTTTGGTGTTGCTTCCTTCTGTTTCCTCTTCATTGCTCAGTTCAGGTCTTGTATTTGTAAGATTGCCACTCTCTTCTGGAGTTACCATGTTGTCCTTTGTATTATTATGTAATTTCTTGCACTGACGTTTGTCCATGGCTTCAGTGGTTCACTATTAGATGGCTCCTGGTCAGTTGTGGCACTTGGGTTTGTGTGTCTCCTGTCACCTCTCTGGTCAGGGTTTGATTCTGTCTTTCAGAGACCCCTGCAGTTGTTGGTTCGCTCATTTCGAGGTTGTGGTGGGTAGCCGTGCAAATTCCCTCAGCAGGAGCTGTGTGTGTGGCCAGGGGCAGAGTTCAGCTGCCCCTGCTCCAGAGAGCGCTGGGACTCCGCAGAGCACCTGGTCCCGGGAGCAGAACCGGATGCAATGGGAGCTCAACTCTCCCTCCCAGGCCAGGATACAGGCGCTGAGGCCTGCCGATCCCTCCTCACCTCTGGTCAGGGTCCGAATCTGCCCCTCAGAGACCCCTGTAGTTGGTTCGCTCAGTTCGCTCAGTTCGAGGTCGTGGTGGGAGCCGTGCAGATTCCCTCAGCAGGAGCTATGAGTGTGGCCAGGGGTAGAGTTCAGCTGTCCCTGCTCCAGAGTGCACTGGGACTCCGCAGAGAGCACCTGGTCCCGGGGCCCAATCAGGGGATTTATCCTTGGTTCTACTTCTAATTCTCTCTCTCAGCAGTCATTAGTGTCTTTTAGTTTTGTTTAGGGGTTGGACACATGTGATTTTACTTCCCCTTCTATATTATTGTCACTATTCAGGTCTTGTTTATGTAGCCATTTCTGGAACAGGCAGTCTTGTGGCAGACTTTCTGGTATTCTGACTCTTAAAATCTTTCTGTTCTTTTTCTGCAAAGTTTTCTTGAACCATAAATGTACAAGTTGTGCTACAGACGTATCCCACAGTCCATTAATCTTTGAATTGTGTCCTCTAGTTCTATAATGTTCTTCTCTTGCTGCAGATCAAAACCTTTTTGATGAGGGGTGATGGATATTTAGATAAGTGTGTATTTAGCTAATTTATGAGGATGCAGTTTAGAATGTGGGAATTCTAAATCTAGATTTAGAATAATGGATGTATAAAATTTAAAATAAGATATTATGCTGAGCTACCAAAGTAATAGATTATTTTCTAGGATCCATAACTGTAGGTAGTTTTAGGTTTCTAGAACCAGGCCTGATTTTATTCCTGCTCAATGTGTCTTAAGTCTACTTAGACAGCTGTTGGTTACAACCAACATGTGAGTGCTCTATTGCATCTTTCTGAATATCATAGGTATCACAGCTAGATAGGACTATTAATTGCTTTCTCCACTGGCAGCATACATAGAACTTTCTGAATGAAGACACAGCATACTTAGGACACAGGATTCAGATTTGAACCGTCTTTAACCTGAAAGCTTCTTCCTGTGGTCTAGCTTCCATAGTATCTTCTCATTTTCTCTCATATTTCAACCTGGTGGTGTTCACGGAAAAATTTAGCTTCCACATGGATCTATTTGCCTTCTTCAAACACTAGCCTCTTCAGTATCCTTCTCTACAGTTTTCTTTAGAGTATTCCAAGCAGTATCCATACCACACATAAGTTGATTCACTATATTTATTTTATGGCATGGTGACAGCCACAGAGTTATCAGGTTCATAGAAGTTCTAAATTTTTAACTCTTTGAGACATGTGAGGTAACTCTGAAACATTAAAACCAAAAAAAGAAAGAAGGAATTTTATGAATTCTAAATGGAAACTTATACAACATACAGTATAACCAAATAAAGTAATGCAACACAGTTATTAAATATATCAATTATATTCTTAAATTATAAAATCATAAAAGTGCTTACTTGTATTTGTGCCAACAAAAAGAAACTCAATAAATTGTAAATGTACATATATATACATAGAGAGAGAGAGAGAAAGAGAGAGAGGAGTAGAGGGGGGGAAGAGAGCGAGAAACTGTGCTTTCAGCCAGAGAACAACCAGCAATTTTTGCAATTACATTTTTGGGGCAATAATTTTATATTGATTTTTTTTTGTTTCTTTACTGGAAAGTGAAGGTGAAAGCCTGACCCACTCTGCAAAGGCATACAGTACCCCCAAATTGTAGCCATTTTCTTATCTTTGTAAAAAAAATTCTCCAATGCCATTAGTTTTGGTGCTGATTCTGAACCTTGCATCCTATCGCTTTCATTGCCTCTACCTCTTTTTCTATGTTAAGTTTTCTTCCCAGAAAGACTCTGAACGCTTTGAGAACATAGCTATTTAAAATAAGTAGTCCAGGACCGAAACTTTATCACCTTAAACTTCACATCAAAATACATACAGCTTGATTGGGTTGCATAGCACTTTTATTCCCATCTGAAAATTTTGGGATGGGCGGGAGATTCAGCTACATGCCATGAGACTATCTCATTTAAAAAGGAATGGAGAGAGGCTGAAGTGTTTATTATTCATCCAGTGTTGCTGCATATAAAGAAATAAATGACTTGACTATGTAGTGAGGAACACACAATTTCTTCAATAGTGCCAAGAAGGACGATCAGAGCAAGATATGGCAACATCCCTTAGCTCATCTGTCTTTGATGTCTTAAGGGCTAACATAACATATTTGCTGAAACTGAGCCTGTTTTTGTCACTTAACAAGATGAAGAACGACTATGAAACTAAATAGGCTCCTCCTTGGCAGCTACTTCTGTAAAATAGGATGGTAGACTGAAAACTTTGCTGTATGAGAATCTAATCATATTTTTGTATTTTTTAAAATCTGAATGTCTCTTTCATTCAAGGAAAATGTGTTTCATGACCAAAAGTAGTGTTAAAAAATACTGTGATTTATAATGAAATAAATATACTTAATTTCTCATCCCATTCCCAGTTCAAGAGCCTTCCATTTCCCTAGGAACTAAAGAAAGTTTAACAAATTCAAATGATCACCAAAGTAATGCCAAGGTACTTTAATAGGAACTTTAATAGAGACTTTATATATATATATATATATATATATATATATATATATATATATATATATCAATCTGGGGACTGATTAACCAGGTTCAAGTGTTTATGAACCCCTTACTTAGACTTGTTCTCTGAACTCCAGCACTTGATTTTCATGATCATTTTAAGCCTCTCCTTCCTGCTTCCAGTGAAATGCGATGTCATCAATACACTACCCCCTGCAGCTATTTTTACCTCAGATCCTCCAGATGTGTTCATCTCCTTGATCTTCCTCAAATACCACTCTAATCATTTGTGTATCAAGCTTATTAGAGGCTTGGCAAAATAGATACTCATATATACAAATTGAACATTAGACCCTCTTTGTAGTCTAGTCTACATTTTAGTCAGTCTTTTCAGGAAAATCGTAAGGCATTTCGGCAAAAATAATTTAGTATACAGGGAATAAGAAAATAAACATGATGAGAGCAACTGAATTAAAAATGAACATGTTTGATTCTACAACAATAGAACTCTGACTCACAACCACTGAAAGAAATCAAACAATATCCTCTGTCAGCTTGAAGACTGGGTGTCAGAAGGAGACCAATAGCAGCCAACTTTCTTATGTTTGTTCTGCACTCCTATATTGGGAAAAATATTTCATACCAACTACACTTCTGAAACCATTTCTACCCTGATTTGTTATTAGCCTGCTTCCAGCTTCCTAAACCAGTGTCCTCCAATTAGGTTTCTACCTGAACTTTTCCTCCTTCATGTGAAGGCATAATCCTTCCCTTTCTCTCACTCTGCCCCATTCTCCTTTCTGTTTGCCCTTAAGTCTCTGCCAAATGTAAATTATACTGGCTGAGTCCTTTGCTATAAGTAAGCTCTGACTCAACACTTTCTGTTTACTTCTAGTTGGGTGGTGTCTAGATTTCTGCAGCAGAATGATGATAATAAATTAGGCACCCTGATATGATGTAGAGTTAAATGCTGGACAAGAACCAGAGCTGGAAAAAAAAAAGCCTGAATAATAACAGCAATTAAAAGTTGAGATTCCATTGAGTAGGAAGAAACCTGAGGCCAAGATTGGCACATTCTGCTGATGCTAGCATATAGGGAGGTCACAGTTGGCAGGGCTTCTGCATGTGTGGATGTTACCTTCAGATGCTGGCATATCTGGACAGGTACAGAGACTGGTTCTACATGTGCTGAAAGATAGAAACTAAAGTCACAAATATGCTCTACTGAAAACAAGAACAGCTCAGAGAAGGAACACAGCTCAGATTCACCCTGCTAAAACTTAGCAAAGGCTGATGACCTAGGGAAATGCATTTTGCAGCATCCCAGGGCCACCACAGCAAAGCAGAGCACAGCAAGACAAAGAAGCTTTCTGTAATGACTTGATACATTGTACACTTTCATCCTTAAAAGAATTTTGATCACACACAATCATTCTTCATTTTATTTTTTTCCTTTTGTACTCCATTTTTGATCCCTTTTCTTTTTTATCAAATCTTATTGCAGAATCTTCACTACCTCTTTATTATACTATTCCCAACTAAACTATACCATGAGACGCTAGATTTTATTTTATACCTTAAATCAGCCAAACAAGCCTCTAAAGTAAAATAATGCTCCCTCCTTCGTGGGACAGAAGCAGCTGAAGCCAGTTGGGATTTCTGAGTGGCTTTTTGTCCTCGTTTGCTGTGCTATGCATACTTCCACAAGATCTGTGCATATGCACTGGCAGATGCCAGGGTGACTACAAAGGTGAGCTTTCTGGAAGGAGGTGAGCATTTTATAGTCTCACTGCGGGACAGTGTGTGTTTAACAAGAGCAAGGGCATGATGACTCCAGTGCTGGGAAATATGCAAATGCAGGGAATGAAGTCAAGGTTCATAACTGCAAAAGTATGTTTTCTTTCTATCTTTAAAGGCAATATAATTTACAAAAAATAATGCATATTCATCACTTAAAAACACCTCTTACAATGAAATATGAAAACCCTGCCTGGTCCCGTTTATTTCTATTGTATAGATCCATCTACTTTTTTTAGATGGGTTTTTCTTTGCATTGGCTCAATTTGTACAGACTTTAAGACTGGCTACAGGACTTGTTTAATGAACAGGATCATAGAAAATCTGATGTAAGTAGTAACTTAAGAGCCATTATGGTTTACCATCTCTGGCGGCTGGAGATCTCTCATCACCATAAACATTCCTTAGCTCATCTCCAACCTCCCCAAGCAGAGAAGGCTTCTATTCCATCCAGTCATTTCATCTGCATTCTAGACATGAGCCTGGCTGTAAGTGACATCATTCTAGAACACCCATCCCCAGATGAATCTGAAAAACTTCTATATAAAGATTTTGAATCATGGGAACTAATAGAAGTTTTTCTAAGCAACTGAGTATTACAAAGCTTTGTAGCATGATGTAAGCTGATGAAGAGACAGTTAAATTGAGAAGCAAAGGACAAATATATTAACATAAGTGAAGATGTACAAGTATTTTAATATACCATTTAAAAATAATTACTAAATATATATAATTATATGCATCAAAATTTCTATGACTACACACAAGGAGGAAATCCTTAATCAGAAGCCCACAATCTAAGTAAAAGTCACTTTTTTAAATTCTGGAAACAAATATTAGTGGCCATAGAAAAGAACATAAATATATATAAAATATATATTTACATATATAAATAATATACACATATATTATATATGTATGATATATAGAATATTACTTATATATGTGATATATATGCTTATGTGTCATACATATATATATATATAGAATTTCTCAAAGTGGCTTACAAGTTGTGATCTGGCTAGTCGAATAATGGCTATCCCCCAATGGAAGGGCCAAGAACCCAATAGTCCTTCAGTCCATAAGACTGTATATTTCAACTGCTTTTCAGTATATGTTGAAAGTCCAAAGAAGTTGGTTCTACCACCAGCAAAGAAATCTCTCAGCCATCATAAAGCCCAGATTTAGGATGGATCTCCTGTCATCAAATAATCCCATCAAGAATAATTCATAAGATTATTCTGTAGCCGAGCTGTTTAGGTTTTGGTTGATTCCAGATGTGACCAAATTGACAACTAAGTTTAGCCTTCAACACTCCCCATATACACTGATGACAGTGTTTGGGGTAAGTCATTGATACAGACATTATGTACAATCAGAGTTGCCCTTTAGTTCCCAATCTTCATACTTGCAGTGCTGTTTAGTAAAGAATGACCATGAAGTATCATCAAAAGTGTTTCATGTACCTGTGAAAATGATCCTATATGTCCCTGCATTCTCCATGTACTGAATTATGTTAAAGCTTGCTAATATTAATTGCTGTTGCACTCATAAACTAAATTTGTGTTAGTCACAATCTATGGTGTTTAAATACATTATCATGTTCTATTGGCAATGTTATGTTTAAGACATTATGCCTCTGTTCAGATATGGAATTATTAACTAGCTTTATATTTTTATTTGCCCCTTACTTTGTTTATTAAAGGTTTTGTTTTGTTTTAAATTATGTTTATGTGTGCATGTGTATGTAAGTTTTTCATATGAGTGTCTGTTCAAAGGCCAGAGGAAGATGTGGCTTACTTGGAACTGGGGTCATATGCTCTTAAACACTGAACCATTCCTGAAGCCTCTACCTTGCTTTAAACATGTTTTATTTTTATTATATTGTTGTTGTTGTTGCTGATACTGTTTCAGGATCTGAATTCACGTGATTAGGTTTGTAAGAAAACTGATTTTACCCATTAAGCCATCCTACCAGCCCTGGAATCTAGTAGTTTTGGTAACAGATTAATGCAGATAGTCTCCTATTCCTGCTATTTCAACTCATAATAGACTTTGCTATAGTGCACATTTTTAGAAACTGTTCCGCAAATTTAGAATTTTGATATTTTCCAACCCTAGCTTTAAGTGTTACAATCACTTGTCATCACTGTGGGTAGGTAGTGGCATTAAGCTATATCTCTGTCAACCGTGAAATCACAGGAGTGAACCTCTGAAGCCCTGTGATACAATGCTTTCCTAAACTGATACTCAGGAGATCACATGCATTGTCTGCTTAAGACACTTCCAATTTATAAGGGTTTTATTAGGATATAACTACACCACAATTCACACTGAATTTGTGCTTACCACTTTATCCTTGATAATTTTACATTTGAACAATATCTTGATGATACAAGGTGGTGTGTGTATGTATGTGTGTGTGTGTGTGGGTGTGTGTGTGTGTGCACATGCATGTTATTCTGCTAATGGCTTATGTTTATTTCAAATCCAGGGACCTTTTTCTCCTTTTATCTCTCTATCATATTGTTTTCCATCTCTCTACTATCAGGGCCCCTAAGGAATTTCTATTCTTACCTTTAGAAACAGATTCTGAAATTTCTAGTTCTTCTTGGTGTCTCTCATTTGTCTGACATTTTTCTCGCCTTTTTTTGAGACAATAACTAATAGTAAGAGCTAACATGTACAGAACTCTATACTCAGTCATGATACTGAGTGTTCTATAAACTCAATTTGGTATTTGTAATAACCCTTTCCTGTTTGAATGTGATAGCGTTGATTCAAGAAAACAAAACCATGCTGCTAGGTATTTCACTTGAAAACACTTCCATGGGAATTCTCAAAGAGGTTTTGGAACAAAATGAACACCCAGAGGAAAATCCACGTTACATAGACTTAACAGTGACTGGACATCTCCGTTTGTCAGGTCTGGTAGGATTCAAGAGTGAACCTTGGAAGTAAAGAGGGACGGGATACCTCTTGGGGAAGAGGTGCTACTCAGGGCAGGAAAGGTGAAAGGAGAAAGTAAGGAGGGAGATAGCACTCTATAGACTGATGGGTAGGGAATATGAAGAAGCCTGCACTAGTGTGTGGAATAGAGTCAGAGAACAACAGCTGCTTCCAGGGTTACTTCCTGCTGCTAGGAGATCAGTTCTGGAACAAGCAAGCAGAAGCAGACACTCCTCCTCTGCCTCAGGCCTCTAGCTAGCGCTTCTGTGGCCCCTATTAACACAACTCTACAGGAAGCCAATTGGCAAAGGAGAAATAATACCCTGTGCGGCTCCACTGCCGAGGGTATTAGAAGGTATATTTGGAACTTGGAGAAAACAGTTTAATAAGGAGCATAAAAATGTAAATAATTATTTTTAGTGTGGCACAGTTTGTAATACGTACCTTTTAGTCAAACCCAGAGCTTGTTTACAGTCTGTGCTCAATAATAATGCTGCCTCTATAAGGGTTTGAAGTAGGAAATTTTGAAATTCTTGGCCCACTAGCCCAGCTCACTAGATTTGCCTGAACTTAGGTGTTTTTCTATTTTGTAGAAGTGTTGAACTTCATTTCCAATTGTGGCAGTCTTCATTTCTACTCTGTGTCTGGTTGATGTTGTGGGTGAAACATCCCTTTATGTAAATTGCCTTTACTGATGCTGCCTTGTTCTGCTTGTCCTTCTCTGGCTCTGTCCTAAAGATGCCGCTGCCCCTCCCCTGCCCCACGGGAGGATGGTGGTGGGATTTACAAAGCTCTGGTCTTCTCTCACTCAGCTGTTGAATCTTGTGCTTTCTTCCATGTAGCTGAGATCTTCTCCTGGGTATTCTAGATTTTCTGGTGATCAGGAGGGCTGAGGTAAGAAAGTAACTTCTGTGAGTAGCTTTCTGTCCATTTGGAATCTCCAGGAAGGAGCTCACAGGTGCATAGTATAGTTAATACCTGACTTCTTTGCCCCTGAGTTCTCACTACACTGCAACCATTCCCTTTATGTCTGATATTCCTTCGACATCTTTACAAAAAGGTGCCTATAAGAGGGTAACAGCTGGGATGGATCCCCGTAGGTGAAGTGTCTGATGCAAAAAAATGAAGGGCCAAGGCTTCGTGGCATAAGCCTGTAACCCTGTAACCCTGGTATTCTATTGTTCTCTCTCTCTCTCTCTCTCTCTCTCTCTCTCTCTCTCTCTCTCTCTCTGCCTCCCCCCTGCCATGTGTTTATGTGTGAGTGTGTGTAGAACCAGATCTTGGGGACTTACAGGAAGAACAATCTAGCCAAAAGGACAAACCCCAGGTTTAATGAGACACCCTGCCTCAAAACTTATGGAGGGGCATGATAAACAAGGATACCTGAAGTCAATGACTGGCCTGCAAACACACACACACACACACACACACACACACACACACACAAATCAATAAAAGAAACTGACTTTTGGCTCCTCGTTATGAGCTATAAGGTAGATATGTGTAGTTAGTGTAACAAAATTTATATTTTATTATGCTGATGTTTGTCACACTGTCACACATCTGTGTGACATAACTTAGCTGAAGGTTAGGTCTGGTTTCTAACAGACGTCTCTGATTTGAGGGTCAGGATCTTGGGTGAGGCAGACTCTCTAGCTGCAGGGCAGATCTCCAGATGTGCAGTGCAGAGCATTGCTCTTGGTCTTTGTTTATACATTGTCCAATAGGCATCATAGGGCTCTAGGACTATGCCTGGTTACCTTGAGTGAGTGATGTCACTGAGTTCTGGTTAATAGATGCAGCCTTGGATGGAGTAGGGATCCGGATGAAGCTGTTTTCACATGCCTAAAAGGCAGTTTTTACTATGCTCATTAGACTCCTGTACTGATCACTCTGTAACATGGAAATTACTTATGTTCCTCCCCAGTTTTAAATAGAAGAATGTACTCCTTATTAGGAGGAATTCTTTTTTGGTTGCACTCCTTCTACTTTGCGTGGTTGGAGAATATCACGGGCTTGGGAGACAGCTCAGTCCACAATGAGCTTTCTGCACAAACGTGTCGACCTGAACTTCACTACAGGCACCCCTGTGAAAAGTTATATGCCTGTAATCTTAGCTATGGGAAGGCAGAAATAGGAGGATTCTTGGAGTTTGCTGTCCAAAATCCAGCCCAATTCACAAGTTTCAGGCCAATGAAAGGTCCTGTCTCTAACAGATTAGATTTATGAATATGTACATATGTCCATAAACACCTATACATATGTATATACATAACAATTATTGAGAAAAGATGCCATGAGCTTGAAGGGAGCATGAGAAGGGGTGTGTGGGAAGGTTTGGAGGAAGGAAAAAGAAGAGATAATTGTAATTAAATTATAATCTCTAAGATAAAATAAAAGTAAATAAGGTGAGTGCTCTTCTGGTAGATTGTTTTTTCCACAAACAACAACAACAAGCACCACAACCTTTATAGCTCAGGGTTGCTGGGATTCTCCCATTGCTCTCATCAGAATGTGGAATTTAATCTCTATCCTTTGAATAGAGGTTATTGTGACTGCCCAATACACTAGAGCAGAGACATATGTGACTTATAAGGCTAGGACACAGGAGGTGATGGTTTCCATCTGGCTCTTTCCTCTAGGAACATGACCTTCTGGATAGCCACCATATTTTGAAGAACTCCAGCTGTCCTGGCAGAAATTAAAATGCTCTAAAATACTTCTGCTGACTTTCTTTGTCAGGCTATTGAGATTAGACACTTTCCCACTCCCAAAATTGGAATTTCAAGTTACTTAGTTGTTTCAGTGGGTAAAGAGGCTTGTTACACAGCCTGGTGGTCTGAGTCCCAGCCTTGAGACCAATACACAGGTGAGTAAAGAAACAAATTCCACAAAAATTGTCCTCTGGCCTCCACATATACACCATGATATGTACTTCTCCACACAAATACACGATGATAATGGACACAATTTTTTAAAAATAGAATTTTCCCAGTTTCATCTGGAGAGAAGGAAAAATTTGAGGTCGGGGGGCCATCCACATGGGTGGTGAGGGGGACTTGTTTTTCTTGGAAGATGTTTCAGAGTCACTTGTTACATTTCCTTGCTGGAGAGACTGGAGCTCAAACAGTGGTGATGGGTGGCACAGATCACACCTTGCTGTGGCACTGGAGAACTGCCTTCTGCTTCAACCTAAACCTCTCACCAAAACGTAAATAATGAGCTTGGGCATCTACTGGATCTCTTTCCTTCTCCTCCTGGTGTGGTAACATTAAACAAATGTCTTTCTCCTCTTGACTATTATGTGTTCCTTTTATTGATCTATTGAGGGTGGAGGATCCAGCAAAGCTTGTTGAGGCCACCAGGGCCAAGGCTCTGACTTGTGCAACACCAGTAACAGCATGCCCATCCACATGGAGAGGCCACTTGTTGGTGATGTCATTAACAGTCTAAGCTGAAATCTAGTACATTGCCGTTGTCAGCTGGAATGTGACTGCCAGGCCTGAGGTGAGAATGCTTCAGATGATTTTTCAGCCCCCTACTTTGGTATCTTCCAGTCCTCAGAAAAGGAGGAGATGTCTGAGGCACCTCGCATACACTCTTGCAGCTAATGCTAACAACCCCTTGTTGCCTCGGAGCTCATTTTGAACATAGGTTTAACTTAGAATCACTGTTGAGTTACTTCAAGCAGTTTCCATTTCTCTACCTGCTGCTGGCGCCTCAATGTGGTCTATATTGTATAGGTGCAGCTCTCTGAGACTACTGGATGCAACTCATCCTGCATTGCTTGCAATCGTGTATCTGCATGAACAGTAGTTGGCACAGTGATCAGCTCTCAGTCACAGGGTGACCTCTCAGCATTTATGTCTGTTTACTGCAAATCCCCTAAGGCGAACTCATCACAAGAAACCTTTTAGACAATCCTGGCACCATGTAAGGGCTTGGGCTCCCAATTCTCATGCCTATTCATACATTCTCCACACCCTGATTGTTTACACATGTCCCAAATCAAATTATGTTGCTCATACTTTCCTGTGAGAGCTGTAATATTGAGTGTTGCCATTATATCTTCGTTAAATTCTCTTTTCAGTATTTCATGTTCTGAACAGACCTTACCCAGCTCCTTTCTGGGCTACAAAACTCCAGCAGTAATTAGCATGGTAATGTTAAACGACCCAGATCTGATAAAGTCAATACAAATTTCCCATAGGAATAACATTTGGTATGGTGCTTTAAATAAAAATGTTCCCCATAGGCTCATGTACTTGAATACTTTGTCCCCAGTTGATGGTGCTGTTTGGGCTCATTTAGGAGGTATGGTCGTGTTGGAAGAAATGTAACACTGGCAGTAGACATTTTGGTTTCAAAGCCTCATCAATCCTAGTACACGTCCCCTTTCTCTATTTCCCTCTTTCTCCCCTTCCCCTGCACCACTCCCGCCTCCCACTTTATGCTTGTGGTTCAAAACATGGGCTCCATCAGTCTCATCTGCCACCTGCTCCCATGCTGTTCCCACCTTCTAAAATGCTCAGGAACCTGCAGTCCCAATAAACATTTTTTTTCCATAAATGTCCTTGGCCATCATATTTTATTACAGGAGCAGAAAGCTAATTCATCTGATCATAAAACATTCTTTGCGGGAAACAAAGTAAAGCAAATGCCCAGGAGTTCTTTAAACACAGAATTGGAGTTATAGGTACCCATGTAAGAGGTCAAGACTAAATTAGAGTAAAATAGAACAGTTCTACTCATACTCCTGACCTACACACTGTAATAAATGGCTGTTTGTGCTAGTAATTTCCCCCGCTTTAAAAACTGTTATGAAATACATGGTGTAAAATTTTGATTATAACAATTTCTAAGTCTACAGTACAGTGCTATTAAATGCATTCCTAAGCTACTACTGTCCTCAGCACACATCTGTATTAACCCTTTTCACCTTTATTCTAGTTTGCTTCTATGTTGTTATAGTCACAACCCATCACTGAGGAAAGTTAGGGCAGAACCAAATTCAGGAGCCATGGGAAGGAGCTGTTCACTGGCTTGCTCAGCATGCTTTTTATATAACCCAGGAATACCTGCACAGGAGGAGCACCATTCACAGTGAACTGGGACCTTCCAAATTAATACTCAGTCAAGAAAGTGACTCACAGAAATTCCCACAAGTAAATCTGGTGGGAAATACTTTTTTTTTTTTAAAATTTAGGTTCCTTTATCTAGTTTGTTACTTTTTTTTTTAAATCTTTATTATATTATATGCATTGGTGTTTCCTTTGTATGTCTGTGAGGGGGCCAGATCTTGAATTACTGACAGTTGTTAGCTGCCATGTGGATGCTGGGAATTGAATCCAGGTCCTCTAGAAGAGCAGTCAGTGCTTCTAACCGCTGAGCCATCTCTCCAGCCCCCAGTTTGCTGCTTTCAAACTAAATCTCAATCTTTTACCAATAAAGACTTAGGATTCAGATACTGGAGTGAAAACCTGCTATCTTAGAGAGACCAAGGAGCAACTAACTGACATTTCATCTTTGAATGTTTGCCAGTCTCAAACAAACAAACAAAACAAAACAAAACACCTTCTCTGCTCTTCAGCTATTCTAAACTGAAATAGCTGCCAAAGGCAAAGTCCCTCCCTCCGTACCACTTCCTGGGCATTTCTCTATCCATTTTCTGATTCTCACCTAACTTCCTCTATAAATTCTTGTCAGCTAGTCGCTGTCTATACCTTTTGACTCATACTTGATTTTATTTAATTAATGCAGTCTCAGGGATTACAGTGTGATCAAATATCCTATAACACTACATATTGTCAAGTTAACAGCAACAAAACTAATCTAATCAGCACAACTTTGTAGTACCTGTCTGGCTGGTGGTCCAGCACCTCACTCCAGCAGTCCTGCAGAGACACACAGAGGCTTATATTAATTACATGCTGTTCAGCTTATGGCTCAGGCTTATTGATAGCTAGCTTTTGCATCATAACTCAACTCAACTCATTTCTATTAATCTGCCGTGCCATGTGGCCCATGGCTTACCTGTGCTCCATTATACTTGATGGCTGCATAGGGTCTTTCTCACTCTGCCCTGCTTCCCCTTTATCTATGCTTGGATTTCCTGCTTTATTCTAAGATGCCCTATCATAGGCCAAAACAGTTCCTTTATTAACCAATGTTATTAAAAGCATACAGAAAGTCATTCTACATCACAACTTTGTACAAATAAAACTCTAGACCCATTAAATAATAAGTTTCCATTCCTCTCATCCTGTTCTCATTGTAGTCCCTATAATTGTGACTACTCTAAATGCCTCAAATAAAGAGGGTCATACTTATTCAATTATACACTATTTTAATTAACATATTGTAATATGTATTAGACTAGCATTTTGTTTTTAATTTTAATTATGTGTGTGGGTCTGTGTAGTGGTATGTAAATGTGAGTATAGGTGCCCCAGGAGGCCAGGAGAAGGTTTCAGATCCCCCAGAGCTTAAGGTGCAGACAGGTGTGAGCTACCTAACATGTGTTCTGGCAGCCTAACTCAGGTTCCCTGCAAGATCCACTATTCTTAACCACTGAGCCATCTCTCCAGCCCAGGACATACTTTTGCCTTTGGAGCTCTAGGGTGTTTTTGTTTGTTTGTTTGGTGGTTTTTTGGTTTTTTGTTTGTTTGTTTGTTTGTTTTGTGTGTGTGTGTGAGATTTGTTATTTGTTGAAAGATTTTTCTGTCTTTCCTTTCCCTTTAGAATGTTCTTCAAAGAATTTTTAAAATCTCTTGACCACAAATACAAGCCTATTCTGGGCTCTCTATTATATACAAGAAGCTTATATTTTTATATATATTAATTAATACCATATTGTTTTGGTTTTTGTAACTTGCTTTTGAAAAGAAGAACTATAAGCCCTATAGTTAGCCTGTTCAATTTTAGGACTTTTTAACTGAAGTGCCCTTATAATTCCAGATGACTTTCAGGATAGAGTTCTTTACTTACATGACTACATTTATATACCTACAGAAAAAGCAATTGAAGTTTTGTGGGGAATTGCTTTGAATTTGTATGCTGCATTGAGTAGTGCCTGCAATTTAACAAGACTAAGTCTTCTAATCCATAAATATGGAATGGGTTTCTACTAGTTCACCCTTTTCTTCCCATCAGGGTTCTGTAGTTTTCATTATGCTTATAGTTCATAGCTCTGGTTCAGTCTAGTCTCAAGGATTTAGTCTTCTTAATATGATTGTAAATGGTGTTGATTTTGTAATTTCCTTTCAAGATACTTTATTCATAGTGCATAGAAATGCAACTAGATTTGTATGCTGACTTTCTGTATAACATATTAAATCTCAGAAATGATTTAATAATGCTAATAGAATTTTTGTTGTATATAAAATATTTTATGTACTCAACAAGTGAGACTGACTCAACTGTAAACTATTTAATAACAATACTTCTTTATTTACAATGAGAATAACAGTCTTGTTTATTTCCAATTGTTCTGGTGAAAACCTTCAGTACTATATTGGATAGAAGTGAACAAAGCAAGCATTCTTGCCTTGTTCCTCATCTCCAAGTATAATTTAGTATTTTAGCATTGACTATGATATTTACAGTAGGTTTTAAATATGTGATTCTACTATGAAGGGATAGGTTCCTACCAACACAAGCTTTTGAGTATTTTTAAAATCAATACTCCTTGTATTCTCCCAAATGCTTCTTTTGTATTTTTTTACTATGCCATACTTGAGCCATTTCTCAAGACTTGGTTAATACAAATTCTTTGCTTTGTTATATTGACTAATGTGCATGAGTTTGGCTGTCTTTGCATTCCAACAGTTGATTTCACTTTGTTATACTATATAATGCATGTAATATGTAGCAGAATTTTTTCTCATATTTTATTAAAGATTTTTGTATTGAAATTCGAAAGAGATTCTGGTCCACAGACTTCTTTTCTTGCAGTGAATATCTTCTCTTTACTATCAGTCTGCTGTCTACCTCACAGAATGTGTTGACAAGTGTTTCTTTCCTTTCATAAATGTCAGAGAAGAAACTGACAAATCATATTTTTTTCTTCAAATATTTGGTAGAATGAATTGGTAAAACCACCACATCTAGGGCTTCACTTCATTTGAAAACATTCATTTAAATCAAGCTCCTTCACATTTTCAGTTCTGCTCACACTTTCTCTTTCTTGATGATTTACTACTGCTGGCCTTTTCTTTTAAGAATTTGTTTATTTCGCCTAGGTTATTCCACTTGCTGGCATGTAATTTTTTTTTTTAAATGCTCATTTTATCTGTGTAATGCATTTGATTTTGGCAAAATCATTAGTTGTTTTGGTTTTTTTGTATTTCACTTTTTTTAAATTTCTGGTTTTAGTAATTTGAGCCTTTTCTTTTTATTTTGATCATTACATCTGTAGGTGTGTTCCAGACACCAGCGTGAGTTTGCTGCAGAGTGCACCCTCAGGTGTTGCCATGTTGGCCAGCTCGACCATGTTGCGGCATGACCACGCCCGCACCCACAGAGTGTGCTCCTAGGCACACCCCCTAGGCATGGCTATATGCGCACCCGCTTCTTTAAAAAGAAATAACGTGGCAGTGGGTCCTTTTTTCTGCTTTTTCTTCCCTTCTTCTTCTTTCTTTCCTTCTAACACCCCCCGCCCCACAATATCCAAACCCCCTAAATAAATTCTGTATGGCACCTGCCAGCGAATGTTTCATGTCTCTCTACGTGCAAAATACTAACACGACCCAGTTACATTTATTGACTTGGATGGTCTATAAAAGAAATCAACATTTGTTTAATTTCTTTTCTCTGTTTTCCCCTACTTCATTTATCTCTTGTTTAGTCATTATTTCTCGCCATTTGCTGGCTTTGTGTTTAGGTTTTCTTTTGCTGCTACAAATTGTTATGCTAACTTGTTGGTTTGCTTGTTCATTCCTCATTGTGGCTATAAGCACTTGTGGTTACATATTATCCCACATATATTTACATTCTGTAAGTTTTGAGATGTTTTGTTTTAACTTTTAGTCATCTCTATGTATTTTGTAATTTCCCTTGTGATTTCTTCTTGTGTAGGTTAGGGGTGTATTCTTTAAATCCTGTCACATAGTGGATAGTTCTTGTCACACAAACAAGGCCCTATATTCTATCTATAGAAAATAGAGCATTCAGAATAATCTTAAAATGTGCTGAAGCTGTCCATTGTCACTTCAGATCTTAAATATTTTGTCTATTTTGATGGCACGTGATGAAGGATATACATATTGATAATTGTGTATCTTAAAATATTTTATTAATCCTTTGAGGATTTTATAGAATGTATTTCAGTCATATATAGTTCCGCTTTTCCCCATAACTCTTTCCAGATCAACTCCAGATCTTCCTACCCTCCAACATCATGTCCTCTTTTATTTTATTTTATTTTTTTAATTTTCGGATAACCCATTGAGTTCAATTTGTGCTTTTTCTATACTCTTCCATCTTGGGCTATTACTGAACCTCATAGTCACACACATGATCTTTATTTATCTCTGGTAATATTTTCACCTTATATTTCTTTTGTACATTCATATAGCCACTGCTTACTTTCAATTTCTTACATGAATGAATTACCTTATCCAACCTTTCATTTTCAACCTTGTTGCTCTGTGAACCTAAACCAATTTACTAGTAGACAGCACACAGTTGTAGTTTATCCTTCTTACTCTTTCTTTTACTTTGTCTTTTGATTAAACCGCTTAACATGTTTCCTTTTGTGAAGAGTCTATACTCTTTTTTATATGTGTGCTATTTCTTTTGGGGTCTATGGAGCTACAGTTGAGATCCTAAAGTTAAAATGATGTAATTTATAATTCCTGAGGCCATTATTAACATTTTGCTTAACTTTTCTTTTTTATTCCCTCTTTCTAGACCTTGGAGATATCAGCTCACTGTCTTCTAGTCTTCCTGGTTTCTCATGAGAAAAATCTAAGTCTCAGAGATCCTGTTGTATATAATTATCTAATTTCATTCCTTTGAAGCTAATTTCAAGTTCCTTTCTTTGTCTTTCCAAAGTTTGATTAAGGGTACCTTTGTGTGAGTCTAATTTCAACCTAATTTGTAATTGGCTGTAATTTGGATAGCAATGTTTGTGAAATGACCATATACTTGAAGGCTCGCTCCCCCTGGTGGTACTATTAGGAAGTGCTTTAGATGGAACACAAGTTTTAAACAGAAGTCTTTCCATCACCAAAGAATACTCTCAAAGGAGACTACAGTCTTCAGTCACCTCTTTGTCTCCAGGCTTATGATGTGTACTAAATGGTTTTATGTCAACTTGACACAGGTTGGAATCATCAGAGACAAAAGCACCTCCATCAGATCTACTTTAAGGCATTTTTTTAAAAAAAAATTAGTAATCAATGATGAAGAATCCATCTCATTGTAGGTGGGCCATCCCTAGGCTGATGGTCCTGGCTTTTATAAGAAAGCAGGCTGAGATGTCATGTGAAGCAACCCAGTATGCAGCAATCCTCTATGGCCTCTGCATCAGCTCCTGCCTCCAGTTTCTGCCCTGCTTGAATACTATCCTGACTTCCTTTAGTATTAAACAGCAATATGAAAGTATAAGCAGAGTAAACTTTTCCTCCAAACTGACTTATTAGTCATGGTGTTTTGATACAGCCATAGAAATCCTAACTAAGACATGGTGTAACTGGTGGTCTGACTATGATTTACTCTTGTATTCATGAGCTCAAAGTAGTTAGAACACCAAATCTGAATAGGGCCTCTCTTAAAATTGTGTGCCAAAAATGAACCTTCTGTCTTCATAAATCAATTGCTTTAGGAATTTTTCTTAGAGTGATACAAAGCAGAATAATACAAATTTCATTAACTACAAATGAATTTATTTAATTTCTTAATTTTCATTTACTTTTATTAAATTTCTTTTAATTTATTAAATTTTTCATCTGGGAGATTTTAGCAATTAATTATGCAACTATTCTTTTCTCTGATTCTTTCTTGTCCCTCTGTCAGTCCCAAAATGTGCACATTTGTTTCCTTCATGTTACACTCTGCTCATTTGTTCACTTATTTTTATGTTCTTCATACTTATTAATCTTCAGTGAACCATCTGATATTCACCAAGTCTTCCTTCTGCTTCCTAACCCCTGCCTATAAATACTACATCTTTTCATAAAAATTAGTGTTTGTCTGCAAGTCCAGATTTCACTTTTGCCTTTTAAAAATTATTATTACTTTTCTAATTTAGCGTAAATGTTCCTGTACCATTTAAAACTTTTTCTCTTTATCTTTCTTTAGTTCCTTATCACATCGAAGATATTTCTTCACAGTCTTTGCCTAAAGTATGTGCTGTAGGACCTTTGGGAGAGAAAGTTTGTTTTTTCCCTTTTAAACTTCTCATACTGGACATTTCTTTTTATACTTTGTTGTGATCATTGTAGAAAACTGGATATGTGTAGCAAGCAACTGGATATGTGTAGCAATATGTGTCAGTGCTACAAATTATATTTTTCTGAGAGATTATTGCTTCTCTTGGAGACTGTGTGTGTGTCGGTCATCAGCCTGAGGAGTAAATATAATTCTCTCTTCCATTCCCAGTCTGCACTTTACCTAGGCATGAGCAGTTACTTCTTATTTTCCTCATATGTCAGTAACTTTTGAATATCTTGGGGAGGAAGAACACCAGCCTTTAAAACATCACTAGAAAACACTTTTAGTCAGTGGAGAGGGACTTACAACAATGAGTAGAGATGCAGGAAGAATGGCCTCACCATCTGAAACTCTATCCAGAAGCAGTAACAAACAACCACAGAATGGATCATTCATAGTCTTGACATTAGGATGAGGAAATTGGACCTGCCTGGAGTGGATGCTGAGCTGATCCACCTTGGGACTTCTTGCCCTTTTGGGGGAGTGGGTCGGGGGATGGTGGAAGATGGAGGCTGAAGGCAGACAGGGATGGAATGGGAGGGGGAAGGGAGGGAGAGCAAGGGAACACATGGGGAAAAAAGACTTTATTTTATAAATAAATAAATCCTTCGATGACTCAAAAAAAAAAAAAAGTCCTTTTCTGTTCAACTTGGCTCCAAGAAACTGTTCATCAATGGTTTCAGCAAAACTCTTTGAAGAGCTTGAGGGATGGGAGACAGTTTAGCAACTACAGTGGCAAGAATGAAAATGGAATGACCTCAAATCTTTCTCTAGAAATTACAAAACATCAGTATACCTAAAGAGTTCTAAATAATCTTGACATGGTCTATCAGTACAGTTGTAGTCTAGCTGGTTGTATCAGTTGTCCTGTTGCTGTAGTAAAATACTTACCAGAAACAAATGAAGGAAAGAATCATGTAAGGCATGAACAACACTTCAAAGAAGGTATACTGGCAAGAGCTGGAGGAAGCAGGCTGCATTGCATCTGGAGTCAAGAATGGGAGAACAAGGGATGTCTATGCTCTGATCTGTCTCCCTCTTATTTAGGGAGGGATACAATCCCAGGGAATGCTATTGTGCTTATTTAGAGTAAATCCCTTGACATGGTTAACTTAATTTAGATTATCCCTCACAATCAAGCCCATGGATTTGTTTCCATGGAAATCCTATGTCTCATCCAATTGACAATCAAAATTAATCATCTTAGTGGTAAACTGACTCATGATACAGTCTGCTCATCCACTTTCGCAGAATTCACATTTTTTATGCTACTAAATTATAGCAAAGACTTCAGTGCACTAGTAAAAATGCACAGCCTGCCATTGTTCTGAGCAAAATGGAAGGCTTACCTTGCATTATTGAAATACCTAAATACTGGAGATTATGCAGTTAAAACATTACATGTAAAAAGAGCTAGGCACATACACCTTGGATTAGAGTTCTAGAATATATTTTCTTACTAGACATGAAACCCGGTATCAGTGCAAGCTGCATGACCCAGGTGGGGACCTTTCTCCATTCTACGGCACTCTGTCTTGTTTACAGCCTGAATGGTTTAAAATTGCAATAGGTCTTCCCCATGTTTAATTGAACACTTCTTCCCATGTTTAAAGGCATTTTTCTCTAAGCATCCAGTATAATGACTTGTCAACCTTGACCTTACTACCACACTCTAAACATTTTTGCTGAGAGTTATTTTTTTTCTCTATTAGCACCTGCATTCCCTTGCTTTTCAATTTGGGAGATTTAATGAGAATTAATAATTTATTCATCTGAAAGAAATTGATAAGTTTATTATTTATCAAGTGTATTTGAGAGTCCCTTAGGCTCATCTATCCACACTCCCCTTTCCTCCAGCTTATGAATAAAAATGTAGTTGGGTCTTCCCAAGGTAGCTGCCTAGGTTAACCCTTTGAAGAGAAATACAACTGGTTAAAACGTGGTTTGATTATTATTTTTACTGAGTAAGACTATTTTTACTCTGAATATTTAATACAGGTGACGCTGGGAAAGTTTCTCTCTGTGTCTGTCTGCAAAACAGTTATGGAGTCATGCGTGAAGCTTGAATTCAGTCAAAGATTATCCTACATTCCCCAGCTGCCTCCAAATAGCACCTGTGATGAGATTTGGTAGACTAAAAGATTTCCACAGTAGCTAAGTCTAATACAATTCTATCTTCCTGCATTTATAACCCTGTCATGCATTTATGGACAATATAATGAAATTCTATAGAGGATAATATTCTAGAAGAACTTTCTATAACTGTTCTTCTCTTACTCAATATGTGAGGAAGAGGTGAAAAGGCCCTGGAGAGTTTGGGTCTATTTCTATACTTGAGTCAGATGGAAGGCAACAGAAAATGATTTTTGCTTCAGGTTTCTCTGTTCTCTGGTGAAAAGCTTTTCCTTGTTTTTTTTTTTATTTTTTATTTTATTTTTTTATTTTTTTTTCCTTATTCATTTGAAACAGGGTATCACTCTACACTCTACTGTCCAGGCTAGCCTTGACCTCACTCCTGCCTCTTGGGTGGAAAACTTTCTACTCATCAACAGTTCTTGATTTTCCTAGCTAGAACCTAGTTAATGAGCTGTGGGTTCTTATTTGGAAGTTGAATAAGAGAAAAGGTTGACAGGGTCAAATAACACTTCTCTATTTGTTGGATAAAGTAACCCAGTGCCACTTTTAAGCCATTACCACATAAATAATTGCCTGAAATAATTTCATTAAATGCAAGATAATTGCACTGATGATTTCGTTAGGTCTTCTTGTGTGTATGTATATGCACATGTCTATCTGTGTATGTTTGTGTGTGTACCTATACATGAACATGTATGTAGGAAGGACAGAGCTTATCTTTAGGTTTCTTGGGATGTCGTCTATCTTGACTTTGAGACAGGGTCTCTGAATGAGCCTGAGCTTAGTGATGTGAGTAGACTGGCTGGCCAGAACGCTGTACAGATCCATCCAACTCTTTCTCTCGAGTTTTAGAATCACAAGTATTTGCCATCACACCTTGCTTTTCACCTCAATTTCAAGGACCAAACTCAAGTTCTCACTCTGTGTGACAATCACTCTGTTGACTGAGCAGTTTCCCCAGCTCTTCCTGAAGGCTTGAAAGAGCTACTTTGCCTATACTCTGTATATGTGTACATTATAAAAAGGAATCACATCTCACAGAAGCCTGCTTTGAGAGAAATCACATGAGAACAGGCAACACAGAGGACTTTAGGGTTATCAAGAACCCACTGTCTAATCTTCCCCAGAAACATTACTTTTGGATTGCTGTGGAACTGAAAATGAGAGGTGAGGCAGCCTGTCAGAGGGCATTACATCTCTGT
Organism: Sigmodon hispidus; assembly: GCA_004025045.1. Taxonomy (NCBI): domain Eukaryota; kingdom Metazoa; phylum Chordata; class Mammalia; order Rodentia; family Cricetidae; genus Sigmodon; species Sigmodon hispidus. The sequence goes on from PVIH01018753.1 coordinate 22,575, forward strand.
AGCTCTCTTAAGGTAGGGTTCTCATCTCAACCCATCATCTTATGCACAGTTGGCAATTTTACTTCTCAGTAGATCAAACCAGAGTATATGTGAGAAACCTCAAAAGAGAGTGGACATTAGTATAATACATTTAACTAGTAATAGGGGGTTAAGAATGCATATATTCATGAATTGTCTTTTTGTTTTATTTCTGCTTAGTTTTGCTTTTGGTAGAAATTAGGTTTTCCTTGATTTGCTAGCTGGAAAAAATAATTTTAAGATGTGTTTAGTAGGCAACTAATCTCATGCATTTTAGTCATTGTTATAGAATTTTCAGGGGGTTGTAATTTTTTCTTTCTCTCCATATACAAATACAGAATATTATCAATTCAGTCAATGCTTAACTCTGATCTGTGGTGTGACTCAATCTATTGATAAAATTATCTGTTTTGCAAGAAATAAGTGCATATACATTTAGGAGACAGATAATACTCCACAGATACAGCTAGTTTTCCTTAAAGAACTCAGGCTGTCATTCTCTAACTTCTCATGGAGCAAGTTCTTCTGGAACCCTCACAATTAACAGTAATAAAGACCACTATTATTAGAACTGTTGTTGTTGTGTTGTTAATTTTGGTTGCTACCTGCCAAATGTTGTAGTTCACTTAATGCCAATCCTTGTAAAGAAAATATTGGCCATCTTATATAGTCACTATCAAAATGGAAATAACCAATGTATTAGTACCAGAGAGACTGAATGCATCCTGTGTCATTGGGAAGCTGAACTATGTTTCTCTCTTTCAATATCATGCAATGATAGTTGAGCATGTTTGATTTAAGAAAGAGAGATGGAAAATGACAGTCAAAACAAAATGTAAGTAATAAAATGAAACAAAACTGTAGGCAGCGTTTTTTTGTGTTTCAGCAGCTACTTCCCAAATAACAGACACAGAGACTTAGGAGTATTTATAAATACTTAGCTGACAGCTCAGTCTTGTTACTACTTAAGTCTTTTATTTAAATTAACCCATATTTCTTATCTAAACTTTGACACATGGCTCATCAGTTGTTATCTCTGACACATGGCTGATCAATAATTATCTCATTTTCTACATGTCCTGCTTCTTGTTGGCTGGCTGGCATCACTCTGACTCTGTGCTTCTTCTTCACATCTTTCTCCTAGTCTGGTTGTCCCATCTATAATTTCTGCCTTACAACTAATCACTCAGTTTTTTATTAGCAACAAAAGCAGCAAATTTTTACAGTGTATAGGATTATTCCACAGCACAAAAACCAATAAACAAAGTCCAAATACATACTTTTCTCTTTGGGCATCTAAAATGTCTTAATTATATTAGTATGATGAACTTTAACTTCTGTCTTTATTCCCTTGAATTTCAATAAAATATTCTTTCCAAATGGTATGCTGAGGGTTTAAGCAAACCTTGAAGTGAATATTATTTGTGTTTCTTATTTATGTATTCAAATTTATGCTATCTAAAGTATTATTTTCCCTCATTTTAAACCTTTCTAAAATTGTGATTAAATTGATAATTAATGAAGAGTTTTATTTGGCCAGGTGTGATGACAAATGCCTGCAATTCCAATCTTGGAAGCCTGAGGCAATAGTATAGTAAATTAAGGCTAGCCTGAAATATATAGTGAAAAATTGACTCCAGAGTAATAGTAATCATATAATTAATATTGATTATATATAATTATTAGTATGTACTAAATTATATATAATTATCATTATTGATATTACTTTCACATTTCGTTTTAAATCATTGTCTTATTAAAGAAATCCCAAGTAATAACTGAATCATGGCTGGACATCCTTCCTTTACAAATAAAGTTTTATTAGTTCATATTTACTAACACCTTCTCTGTCACAGCATTTCACTAATACAAGTCTGAAAAGGATGCTATGAGTCAAAGAAAATTTTATATTATCCCTTAGAAAAAGATAATGTACACTCCTAGCCTTCAAGGATTTGGGGAAAAAATAGTGCAGGTATGAAATGTTCCTTGCAGGGATGATAAAGTCCATTGTGCTCCAATGTAAGGATTTTTTAAAATTTTTTAAAGCAGAAGTACATATAATCAAATGTGTCTTGTTTCTATAAAGGTGTGTCATTTTGTGCCTACAACTTTCTCAGCTCGAATTTAGTCAAATTTTGGGGCTATTTTGTTTAGAATGGAAAAGCTCCATATCTACATGAAATAAATAGCTCATGAGATCAAAGCACCTCCCTCTTCCATCTTCAACTTGATAATTCAGCAAGATCACTACCTTGTGTTCAGGGTATCTTTTTCCTTTGACCACTTCAAAATGAAACTAACATTAAATCCAAGTGATGGCCATTATTTGCCCAAAACTGGAGTGAAAATATGGGTTTGTGCCTTTCTAAATGGCAAAGGGCTTGGCCATCTATAGAGTTCTTTTTTTTTTTTTGGTTCTTTTATTTTTATTTTTATTTTATTATTATGAACAAAGAAGTCACACTTTCTATCCTTGTATATCCTTATGCAAGGTCCCTTCCCCCTCCCACCACATCAGGTCAGATAAGCAGGGGATGTACTCACTCATTAGTGGACTCTAAACAAACCAACAAGCAAACAAGAAAAAAGCAAAGAATGCCCAAGCTGCAAACCACAACCACTGAACAGCTTGGGATCAGAAACACCTTAGACTGACTCCTTGGATTGCACTCTCCCTAGAGGAACACCTTACTCAGTCTTGAGGTTGGGGAGAGAAAACTGGATAGGCCAGGAGTGGTGGCTGAACTAAGCAATATTGGGACAGTGGGACCTTGGGACTGCCTGCTGCCTGCCCAGGGAGGGGTTGAGGAGTTGTGGAGAAGAGAGAATGATCTATAGATTTCTAAACCTAGATACTGAACTGAAGCAGTCATTAGGCTCTGGCTTTACAATCAGAAAAGTTGCTTTGGGAAAGAGAGCTTCTTTAAGACTCACAGTGTGTTCATTCAAGCACATTCAACATATACTTACTGAGTTCTATGCTGTGAAATGTAGACTCTGAGCCAAGTCACTCTCTGGGAACTGTTCTGGAAGAGAAAATATTTTCATAGGAAATAATGATAAACCCATGGTGATTAGCAAGTTCTTAACAGCTGAGACTCTAAAGAAATGTGGTTTCCTACTAAAGTTTTCCATCTGGAAGTAAAGGCCAGAACTCTCATGGAGTGAAGGCCACAGTTAATTCCACACCACACAGTCAAAGGACTTAGGAGTTTGCTGGAAACATGATCCACCTCATTCTGAAGTGCTCTAAATGTTCACAGTTTCCAATGGCAGCCCAAACCTTCAGTTGTATGGAAGTTTCCATTTGGCTTTTTCCTTCAATTTTAATGAAAATGCCTCCCTTTCTCTTCCTGAGCCCTTTTCTTCAGTTACATGGGTCTTGTGCAGATCTAACTGCATCTCATCTCTTTCAGGTGCATGTGGTGGGAAGTTAATGACCTCAGACTCAACAGAATACCTTCAGTTAAATCAGATATGAAGCAAGAATAAGTACATTTTTTAAGTAAACTGTAAAGCTGAGAAGGACTTATTTCAGTGAGCCTGGATAAGTTTTGTTGTTGTTTTGGTTTATCAATTATCTAAATAGTTTCCTTGTAAAAATCTGACACCAACTGTGATAACTATTCTTGGTAGTCAACTTGATTACATCTGGAATTACTAAGATCCAAAACCAGGACACAAATGTGAAGGATTTTTACTTATCTTGAAATGGAAAGATCCACTTCTAATCTGCATTTTTTAAATAGGAGGAAGATACTTCTTTAATCCAGATCATTTGAGTTGGGAAAACCCACTCTATTCTAGGCCATGCCTTCTGCTGGGAGCCTGTATGTGGACACAGAATGAAGGAAGCTTTTGTGTTTTTCTGACTAACTCTTGTCTCACTAGCAAGCCTACTCCTTCCCTGGCATTAGAACGGACTTCTCTGGTTTTTCAGTGTACACTGAAGACTGGCTGAGACATCTATTCTTGTGGACTGAGCAATCTCTGGATTCTTGGATCTTCTATTTGTAAGTGGACTACAGCCTGTAAGTCATTCTAATAAATCCCCTTTCTATATATGTCAAGAGATTTATTCTTTAAGTTCTGTTACTCTAGAGAAACCTCACTAATACACCAAGTTCCTGTGCCAGTTTCAACATGATCTAGTTCCCTATGTCATGTAATAAAATATAGCACTTCACTTGGTTTGCTTTTGCTTGTATATTAAAAAATCTTTGCCTGCCTAAATTTAACACATTCACTTCTTCTATTTATCCTTCCCTGATTATGAGAATTGGACTTTTTTTCTCCTTAGAATGTACACATACAAATTATATGAAACAATCAGCAAAGATGGCCTTGAGTAAGGGGTATGGTCTCCTGCTGTTTATGTGCATGCCCTTCAGCTCAGGGCAGATTAAATTTTAATACATTAATTAAATCATTAGCTTCTTAAGGGCAAAAAATACCCATCTGCCTTTCTCCCCCGACCCTGTCTTCTATTTTTTTTTTCCTATTGTACTATGTAGAGGCTTAGTAGATTGCACTGTGGAAAAAAAATGCTGCCATCCTTTGGAGAAATAGTAATATAATAAAAATAATACCCTTCATTCTCATTTCACATTTTCTAATTCAAACTCTGTATCTTTCTATCAATCATTCTTATGGTTCCTCTCAGATTCCTTTATTTTGATTGTATTCTTCTCCTTTAAAAAAAATGAACAAACCAATGTCAATTTTCAGGGGGCAATCTCATGCCTTTCCCTGGCTTTATTTACTATGTATGCAGGTGACAGCTAGCTCATTCCATCAATCACAGAGGTAAATTCCCATGAGTTCCCCAGATGCCTTGATCTATTATTCCCCAACCATTCCATCTGAGAGATTTATCAATGAAAGGTGTTTCAGAGAAACCTAACAATCCTTGCATAGAGGGTCACTCAATCATTCAGACAGACTGAAGCATCACATTAGTGAAGTTCCTTGATGCATGGAATAATGCAAAGAGACGAATAATAAAATTCACACTGAACTTGCACTAGTAGGAAACCCATGAACTGCAGAAATTAAAAACATTGGTTTTTCTAGGTTCAAATCATAACCCACTGATTTCTGGCTGTGTTCTAGGAAACAGTTTCTAAATCCATTTCATTCTATTTAAAAAGAAGCAAGAATAATTACAGGACCTCTGATCACTCTCACAAGATAATAAATCTATCATTTGCAAAACCTAGTAATAGAATCAGATGGTTGAGCACCTGTATTTAAGACCCAACACTTCATTAAAATAAACAAAAACCAAAAGAAATAGGTTTGTGGAACATGAAACTAGGATTGCAGCATTCACTAAGTGGAAAAAGGGGTTGGGTCAGAAGTTGAAGGTCATCATCAACGACATAGTAAGCTTCAAGCCATTGTACTTTCTGCACTACTTGAAACTTTGTCAAAAAACAAAACAAGTAAAAAGTCAAGCAAGGAAATAAGTCCTCCAGGACAACAGCTACATTTTTTCTTAAAGCCAGCAAAATGGTCAGGCTCACTATCAAAGTCTGGAATTACAGACCCAGTGCTACCTTTGGTTTGACCACAGGTTCTAAAACATCTCTTTTGTCCAGGGAGTGGATCCTGCCAAACCCTTGCACTCCTATGCCATCTATGCAGTCTTGTCATCACACTTTGAATTTTGTAAGGTTAAAAAAATTTTTTTGGTTTGAATCATAGGTTTGTAGCTTGAAGCTTCTGGCCTGTTTGGCTCGAGGTCCGGATGTGCAGTATGCAGATGCTTAGCCCCAAATAATCACACAGAGGTTTATATTAATTATGAACTGTTTGGCCCATGGCCCAGGCTCATTAGCAACTAGCTCTTCCAACTTAACTCAACCCATTTTATTAATTTATGTTTTGCCATGTGGCTTGAGGCTTACCTGGTAGAGGATCTCTGTGAGTTCAAAGCCAGCCTGGTCTACAAAGCAAGTTCCAGGACTATTATACAGAGAAATCCTGTCTCAACAAATAAAAGGAAGCTGGAGAAATGGCACTGTCCTCTCATATTCAAGACTATTTTTATTAAATCTATATTACCAAATAGATTATATGCCACCCAGACCTTAAACCAAAGAAGCATTTTATTTTATATCCAACTTCAGAATCTCACATTATTTTTTAGTTCAGTGCCCTAGTAATATTAGTAATTGATGTAAACCAATTTCTCTGGCAGAGACACTACAGTCCCTGGCACAAATATTCCTTCATCAGAATAGTGAGTTTGGTAGTGTCCTTGGGACAGACTCCAAGGCTAGTCATTTTGTTTTTCTTTTATTTTTTCTTTTATTTATTTTCATTTTTGAATAAAGTCTCATTTTTTATCCACGTATCCCCTTGTTCAAATTCCCTTTCCCCTCCCCATCCCTCCTGGTCAATCTCTCTTCTCTCCACTCTGCCATCCCCTCCCCTGAAAGGGCAGGAGGTTGGTCCCAAGGTGGCTTAGTTCAGCATCCACTCCAGGCAAGTCTGATTTCCTCATTCCAGAATCAAGACTGGGTCAGGTGTTCTTCTGGAGGGAGTGGGCTCCAAGGTGCCTGTCCAACATGCTTCATATCCTCAAACTGTTCAGAGGCTGTGGTTTGCAGCTTGGACATGCTTTGCTTTTTGTTTAAATTCCACTAATGAGTGAATATATCCCCTGCTTATCTTTCTGGGTTTGTGATACCTCGCTCAGGAGGATATTCTCCAAATCCATTCATTTGTCTGCAAATTTTAGGATATCATTTTTTCTTATTGCTGAGTAGTACTCCATTGTGTAGATGTACCACAGTTTGTCAATCCATTCTTCAATTGATGGCCATCTAGGTTGTTTCCAGGATCTTGCTATTAGGAATACTGCTGCTATGAACATAGTTGAGCTAATGCCTTTGGAGTGCAAATGTGCATCTTTAGGGTATATGCCCAATAGTGGTTTACTGGATCTTTGGAGAGATTGATTCCCAGTTTTCTGAGAAAACTCCATACTGCATTCCAGAGTGACTGAACAAGCTCACACTCCCACCAACAATGAAGGAGTGTTCCCCTTGCTCTGCAACCTCTCCAGTATAGGCTGTCATCTGTGTTAATTGGGTTATTTAGGGCTTTGGGCACTACTTTCTTGAGTTCTCTATATGTTTTAGAAATAAGTCCTCTGTCACTTGTAGGGTTGGTGAAAATCTTTTCCAATTCTGTAGTCTCTCATTTTGTCTTATTGACTGTGTCCTTGGCCTTACAGAAGCTTCTCAGTTTCAGGAGGTCTCACTTATTGTTGTCTGTGATACTGATGTCATATTTAGGAATTGGTCGCCTGTGCCAATGTGTTGGAGGATATTTCCCACTTTCTTTTCTATCAAGTTCAGTGTGGCTGGGTTTATGTTGAGGTCTTTGATCCACTTGGATTTGAGTTTTTTGTAGGGTTATAGGTTTGGATCTATTTTCGTTTTTCTGCACACTACCATCCAGTTATGCCAATATCATTTGTTAAAGATACTATCTTTTTTACAGTAAATATTTTGAGCCTATTTGTCAAAGATCAGGTGTTTATTATCATGCCTCCTCTTCAAACAGGCCAGAATTCAAATTCCTTTGGTTTTGGAATATAACCTTTGGCACATCCTTTGATATCTATGTCTCTTAGGCCATTGAGAACTCTCTGCCTTGCTCTTTTCTCTGAAGGCTGCATTTAGAGCAGCTGTACTATCATGATGGGCCTTGGCACCTGCTAGGACATTCCTCATAGGCTAGTTTTTATCTATGTGATGGCAAAGCAAAGGAAATATTAAACAGTTCAAACTGTTAATACTGAATGATATAGCCTAAAAGACTATAAAAGCAGTATCTAATGGGCTGCACAGGGTAAAAGCAGTTCTTTCATCATGAGAGGATGCCGAAAGGTCTTTCTTAGTCAAATTCTGATGATGTGATAAATCTGGATGCCAGTATTTTAGAGTAATGCGAAAACTGTCAAATATTAACTAGAGATCATTATCAGTGGTTCAAGTGGTTCTATATCATGGTAATGTCACTACCAAGTAGATCTTAAAAGTCAAAATCCAAGACAGACAGGACACCAAATCCATAACTTGGACTTTACTCTCCATGAATTACAGTTAACATTATAATTTGGTGGCTTATATTCTTCACAAGTTCTTAAAGCTCAATATCTCTGGGGGATGCTTTATATGGCCCTGTGTGATTACTCACCAACTTCTTTTACAATAGAGGCAATCTACATGATTAAAAGGTGTCCAAGATATAAATGAAGGTCCATGTGACTCAAGCTATATTCAAATTGAAAATAAGTTGTACTAATGCTGGAGTGACCTTACTTTGGAATCAGTGTTAACAAAAATTAACTTTCATTTAATATTTTTCAAGTAATAATCTTTCAAAGAAAAACTAATCAAAAATCAAAAGCTAAATATATCTTTCTAATAGATATATTCAGTCTAATAAATACATCTATATTTAAAATTTCATTCTCTTTATCTGCTCTTATTTCTACCAATGATATGATATAAATATCCTATTAAAATTTCAATATAAAACTTAAATATAATATTCAGCTGATTAAGGCAAAGTTTCTATTATCCTTATTCTAGAAAACAAGCCTAAAAGTATCCAACAGAATATTACATATTTCTAAATTATCCTGACTTAATTTTATAAACTTTTCTTTTTATCTAACTTCCAAAATTTGTACATAAGCCACAGCCTCATAATTGATTGATATTTTTTCTACTAAATCATTGTTTCTTCAGATGTGTTTCTTCTTATTACATAACTCGTACTTTTTTTTGACAAGAAGAAAAATTCCAAGGCATCTTCTAAATGCCAAACTGGCTATAACTGTCAAAGTTTCTTGTTTCTTCTACCTGGGTACAGTGCCTGAATCACAGAAGCCATCTTCCTGAGCTGGCCTTGGACCAGCCTAGAGGGTCTTTGCATTTGCAATACTCTAAGTACTCTAAGGGAGTCACTGAGTAGCAATAATACATTTTTTTGAATAGACATTCCCAGGACTGATGTGTGTGTGTGTGTGTGTGTGTGTGTGTGTGTGTGTGTGTGTGTGTGTGTGTGTGTGTACACAGGCCACAGTTCAGGTACAATGCAGGGTCAGTAGGAATCTTAGAGCCAGGAAGTGCACATCTTAAGCTGCTAGTAGTAGTGGTATGCAAATCACATGTGCAAACATTTTCATACTCTCTCTCTTATTAAGTTTGAACTTCTTTTAGCTACTCACATCCTTCTCTGCCAGTTGTAGAAGTCTAATACGTCAGAGGAGGAGAGATGTTTCTGCCCTAATGGAATTATCCTTTTCATGAGATAATGCACATTAGTCACCATGGAGCTGCTTGCTGTGTAGCTATTAGCTTTGCCCATCTTTCTGATTCCTGATACAGAACATTGTAACTTACCTATTTCTTCCTTTCTAATGCCCAATATAGGCTAAGTATGTTTTCTGTGATACTTGGAGAAATTTCACTTTCTCTGAAGCTGCCTCCTTTTGCCATGTGGTTGCCTATGGAACCTCCATGCAGTGCTCAATAAGGCATGATTTTCTCTTTTCTTGTTCTCCATGTCTCTCATCTAGGCAGTATCTGGGATTTACGGCTTTTCTCCTCTATCATTCTTTCTTCAGAATCTAATAAAATTATACTCAAGCTTCCTTCTGAGTCAGTTCTTAGCCTTTTTTATTGACATGACTAGAGACAAAAAGAGAGGACTCAAATTTCTTCAGTAACAACCAGCACCCAAAAAGAGGGCACCCCAGAACAATAATTCCAAAGCTTCAGATGTCTGACACACAGGGTAATTCTTCATGCTACCTGTTTGCTATAACACTGTCCATCAGGGAACAAGCCTCAGAATTTCCATCTCGACCTATCAGTCAGCTGGCACTGATGAATTAAAATCAGAATGTTGTAGATGTGTACTGTTTTTTAGAGATTTTTGCTTAAATTTAACACATGCCATTTTTAAATTTTATCTCTCTAACCAAAGAAAATTATGTGGTCATATCTAATGTGAAAAATCAAAACCAATCTTATATCTACTATGTGTTATTACAGAAAAAAATATAAATGTCTTTTTTGACAGGCATGGGTATTTCCTTATTATCTAATATTTGTCTTTTCTTATTACATTTATTTCCTTCAATTCTTCCTTCTGGACTGCTGCAATGCCCTATGCATTCTCCATGCTTGACCTTTTCCACCTTGCCCTCAAACTTTCTCCCCATCATTGATAAATAATCATTCTAAGGTATACCTGTTGTCATTTTTCAAAAAAAAAATAATTTAAAACCCAGTGATTCCATACTTGACAGTCAAAGCAGACTCCAATTTATTTCTTCATTAACTCCCCATCTTTTATTTGCTCCACAATTTGTGAGTACTTAACAAGGGACATATTCCTTCTAAAAATGATTGTTTCCTGGACAGTTAATAGTGATGAGACTAGTGTTATACAGGTGGAGTCTCTAGAAAACATCAAGGAGGAAGTAACTGATGATCAGTGAAAGCATATCTTAGCAAGAGACAATTAAAGATGGTTTTAAGATCTTTCGAACATGTGTTCAAGCAAATATAATGAGGAATGGGGGAATGGGAGATGGATAAGGGTTCATCTTTCCTGAGGAAATAGCATGGATTAACAAAAATTGTATCATGATAATTTGAGTTACAAAAACTTAGCAATGGAGCAAGCTATAATAAATGAAGGAAAGGACAAGAAGGTGGAAATAATTTGATTATGTAGGAAATGCATCTGTCAATAGAGACTAAGACCAAGTGAGACATAAGAAAAGCTTAAAACTATTAATATTAAAGAATATGGCTCTTTATTCTTTAGGATGTTGTTTAGTATTACATGATTTTTAAGCAGAAAATAACCATCAGGAAAGGCCATTCTACTGTTAATGTGAGAACAGAATTTGAAGGTAAAGAAAATCAGATTATCAGTGTGTGCTATTTGATTTTACATTATCAGCTTTGGCTGAACCATAGGGTTCTCAATATTATTATTATATAGGTAAATATTACTTAACGTTCTTATGTAAGAATATTTTATGAGAAAGTAATATTTAAATTGTGGACTTTGGCTATTTTGAGTGAAGATATTGTTTTCTCTAATGTGGGTGAAGCTCATCCAATTAGACAGAGATCAAAATACACAAATGATTTGCCTTCCTTGAAAACAGAATTATTTCAGCATACTGGCTACCTATGAATATTTATGCTCCAACTGTTAAATCACAATCTCCTATGTCTTGACCTGCCAACCCACTGAAAATCTTGGCTGACCAGCTTCCATAACTACCTCCTAACAGCACTCTGTGTGTGTGTGTGCCCTTCTTTTTCTTTCTCCCTCTCTCTGTGTGTATGTATCTATCTCTCTTTTTCCCTTCCTCTCTCTACATATATATACATATATATGCTTATATACACACATATATTATATATATACACACACACACACACACACACACATATATATATATATAGAGAGAGAGAGAGAAAGAGATATTAATTTGTTTCTTTTGGTGATTCTGACTAGCTCTGACTTTGATACTAAGAATTGTTGTAGATGACTGAATCTTTAGATTTTTCTGGAATTGGCTTCTTCCTGATTTGATTATAGTCAAAGACATTAGTGACTCATATTCTCAGCTTTAAAGAGAACACTGACCACACATCTATCAAAAGAGGCCCCCCAGCATATATACTATAGGTCATACACTTCTAAGAGTGCATAATTTGAATGACCATGTACAGGACACATTTTAACAAAAACAGAATAGTAAATATGGTGGTGTTAGGTGGCTACATAGTCATTAATGGGTTTGATGAACCCCTCCCCACTCCCAACTTTTGATCTCATTTCCTGTTTCCCTGATAACATTAGAAGACATTACAACTTCTTTTTTTGGGGGGGGGTTAAAAAACACTGTGAAAAGGTGAAGGTTTTAAATTTGTGATAAATCTTCTTTAAAAATGTTTACTTCGTCCTGATCCAAAAATGGAATCTGCTTTCTCTCTCTGGTCCTGGGGGAAGACCCATTCTGATACTCTGATCTGCCCAAAAGATTAGGACATTATATGTATAACATATCTCATCAATTAGGAGTCAATCTAGGTAGGCCTTACTTGAAAAAGAGACAAGCCTTCAAGATGAGTGGTGAGGATATGAGAGGGATAATTTCCCTCTTAAGAAAACAATGTACTTCTACTTCTCAGAAGTTCTTCATCTCATGAGGTTGTTTATAGATCTTGACTGATAACCCCACCCACCTGATTTTGATCTCCAATTCAAAGAGTGTAGCTTTTTCTTTTTCCTCAGTTTATTTTATTTGATCTGACTGTCAGTCATGCCTTCCTTAATAGACATGACTCTCCTTTTCTCTATTTACCTCCTCTCCACTTCCTTGGGATTTGGGATTCAGCCAACATCCACCCCTTCCCTTTTTCCTCCTTTCTACCCTGCCTCTTTCCAGCAGCTGCCAAGATTTACAGGCTACCTGCTCTGTTGGTTTTTCTTTTAAACTTTATTAAAACTGTTCTCAAGCTTTCTTCTGAATTGTTTCAGTTATTTTATCTATGTAACTTTTTTTTAAATAAATTATTATTTTTAATGAAAACAATACAATTAATGGAGACTTTTGTGCTATCATTTTCTCAATTCAGTAATGAACCATGTTCTTCATTTCTTTCAAAGGCTATTCTATGTTTCTGGTTCTCTTTCTATGGTCCATATTTACTCAATGTCCAGGTGATAGCTCTTCCATTTGTGCCCAATGTCAACACTCCAAAATAATCTTATGAAACTGTGGTTTTCCACTTTGTACTCTTGGTTGTGTGAGGATGTTACTTTTAGAGTGATGTAATTATACGTTCTAATAACAGAGGTAAGCTGTAATAAATGCTTTAAAGGTAAAAACATTAAGCAAATCTCAGCAAAATAATAGTTATAATAATTGATTTTAAATATTAAATGGACCTTGTATGCTGATAATATATTTAATTTAGTCACAGAAAAAAATTCCTCATACATCATTAAATTGAGCTTGCCAATATTTTATTTAAATTGAAACATGATTCCATAACTTCCTTCCTTCCCTTCTCCCCTCCACCCCTACTGTGTGCTTTCTATCCAACCCTTCTTTACAAGCCTCTTTTTCTTTATTTTTATTACATATATAAGTGCATACACATACAAGTACAATCAGCTGATTCATTTTAGTGTTGCTTGTATGTACATGATTTCAATGCTAGCCAGTTTGCAATGTACAGGCTCATACCAGGGGGGAAATAATTTGCCCTTTCTCAGCAATTCATCCATGTTTATAGTTCTTTATCTAGGGGTAGATCCGTGTGACATCTTCCCTGCTAACATTGCTGTTGATTTTGTCATTGTCCATGTCATGTTTAGGTGGTCTATTACTGCAATGTCATGAGTGTAGGGTCCTTGCCATTTCTAGGAAACTCAGCCAAATAGCAGACTTCTCAGTCCTTTAACTCAAAATATTTGCACCCTCTCTTCAGCAGTCTTTCCTGAGCTTTAGGTGCAGGCATTGAGTTGTAGTTGTATCTGTCAGGTCTAGACACCTCATGCTTAGTTGTTTCCAGTATTTTGACCAGTGGTTTTCTGTAATGGTCTCCATCTGCTGCAAAGAGAAGCGTTTTTGGCAAGAAGTGAGAGCTGCATTTATCTTTGGCTTAGAGTATTTAGAAATATCTTTGGCTTAGAGTATTTAGAAAGCAGCTATGAGTTAACAAACTGGTGGCAGCAAAATCTCCTTTAATGTTTCCCTCCTACTGAGCAGACTTTAAGTATAGCTAGAATTGGTTTCCACCTAGATATCAGTGCCACTATTGCACCCTAAGTCTTTCAGTGCTGATCACTGTTGTGATTGTTAAGCTTCCTTACTGGGAAGGACTCTTGAGTGCTTCCTGAATTTGGCAGCTTCCTCAGGGAGGAGGCTTTCAGGCCAGATCCAGCTCTGATCCTCTTGGACCAGTGTCTGAAGTGAATGGTATCGACAGCAGAAGAGTCTTACCTCCAGCCTCTGGGAGGCAATCAAGGATGACAGCAATAACCTACATTGTTTGGTAGTCTTAAGGGCTCCCCTGAAGAACAATTTAAAAGGTGGCTTTTTATGACTAGAGCTGGAGTCGTGGCATGAGCTGTTGTTTAGTATGTGTGTGTCTATGTGTGCATGCACACACAGGCATGCATGCACATAGGTATATATGGGTGTATATTATATGTAATTTTAGAGAAATATAAAATATATTTCTGAGAGGCTGAAAAAACATACTTAGCATAATTTTTTCCCTCTTTCTGCACTGACCTCTCTCCATTTTAACCATTGCCCCTTCAGATCACATTTTGAGGCAAGTTTAGAAACCATACTTATAGTTTCAATGCTTTCTTTTTTTTTTTCCTTCTTTATTTTGTATTTATCAAAAAAACAGTAAAAAGAATTTAAAAATGCCGAAGAGTTAACAATAACTATACAGAGGATAATAATCATAAGTATGGCTTATCAAGGGTGGAAATGCAAATAAGATTACTACACATATATTTTCTTTGTGTTCAGCTTTCCCTCTGAATTTTTTTTTTCCATCCCTGTATATCCTTATTCAAGGTCTCTTCCCCCTCCCACCACATATGATCATTTTTCTTCTCTGCAACTCCCCATCACCTCCCTGGGCAGGGAGCAGACAGTCCTATGGTCACACTGGCCCAATAATGCTTGGATCAGTCTTCACTCCCGGCCAAATCCAGTTTTGTCCCCCCTCCCTCAAGAGTGAGTCAGGTGTTCCTATAGATGGACTGGGGTTTGAAGGGTCAGTTCAGGGTGTTTCTGATCCCAAGCTGTTCAGTGGTTGTGGTTTGCTGC
>PVIH01018754.1:0-37504 GCA_004025045.1 Sigmodon hispidus
CGGCTAACTGTTCTCTTTCCTCTCTCATGCCCGTGTAATTCTCACTGGCTTCCTGGTGTAAGCTTTTTGTTCTGATAGCAAATACCCAAGGCTATCGACCTACAGTTTTGGAAGCTTCAGCCTGTGGTTGGTTTAGCATTGTGGTGAGTCAGCATATTACAACAGAGGTGCTGGGAGAGTAAAGTTTCTCTTCTTGGGACAAGAAAGTAAAAGAGACCAAGAGCAGGTATCCTATGCCCTTCAAGGATACACTCTCAATAACCTAGAGACCCCTCACTAGACTCTTGTGGTAAAGACTTTGCTCCCTCCCAGCAGGCGCTGCTGGGCACTACGCATTTCTAACATAACATGAACCTCGGGAAAACATATCAACAAAAGCCTCTATGGCTTTAAACATCTGTTCTAAACAGATGACACCCCAAAGCATACTCTTCTCTCACCTCCCACTGTGCCATTTCCTCCTGTCTTCTGCTGAAGTTCTCCACCTGAACACCCCAGAACACTCACGAGCCACATCTCCACTGCCTTCCCAACCTCATTCCATCCCCAGCCACTGAGATTCCCAACCTTGGGCCGTCTGACCTTTCTCTCTCCGTAGACATCTGTTCTGCTGTGCTGGACCTTAAACCGTCTTCACAAATTTGATGCAAGCATTTTACCATAAGGTCGAATCCCCAGTGCCTCCCCTCACATGTCTGTTTTATTAAATAAGCATTTTGTTTGTGCCAATACTGGGCTAATTTACCCCAGGCTTCTGTTTATCTATGATATTCAGCTGGGTCAGCCTGCCTTCCTGAATTCTGATTCAGAAGGACCTACAATTTCCTTTTCTTCTTTATGTTTCTAATGCTGGCCAGAATCCACTTATGTTTTAAAACTCCCCAACTAGCCCTTTGGAGGCTTCGGTCTGCAATTGGTTGAGTGCTGGGCCAATGGTGAATCAGCATGTTCCTGTAGCGGAGTATCCCTGGACATCGCTGCGCTGTCTCTTCAGCTCCCTTCCGGCTTCTTCTGCCCTGCAGCTTGCCTGCCTTAGGGTTTTCCTCTTAAACTCTAGTAAACTGTTCTCAGGCTTCTGTCTGAGTTTCTATTTTTTAAAAAATAAGACTGAGAACACTAAGAGGGGGATCCCATTTTCCTCATTATCAAATGATAGCTCTGCCAGGACTCCCCAAGATTTAATTCCTTAATTGGAGGAGGAACAAACCTGTTCCTGTGCCTCTAGATGGCATCACATCTTTTTTTGATTAGCTTACACAGATGAATCACAATACAGCAGGACTCTGTGTGTGCAACACTCCCTGTCCAGAACCAGCCAATGGATTTTTCTGAGGAAATCTAAGGAGATTGAGGGGTGGGTTGGCTTTTCAGCTTGATACCATACTGTGGTGGAATGTTTTTTGTATTATATAAATAAATAATTGTTTGGACTTATGTAGGGCACTATAAAAATAAATAAAAAATTAAAGACAGTTAGATAAAAAGAAGGGGTGGAGTTTATTAGTTGTTATTTGTTTTTTGAAGAAGAAGCATATAAGAATTCAAGTGAGCCACGGGCTGCAAGCCACGTGGTAGGTAGATTCATAAAAATAAGTTAATTTAAAAAAAAAACTAACTAATAATGTGCTTAAAATATAGGCCAAACAATATAAAATATATAAACATATAATTCATTTCTTTTAAAAAACAAAAGCCACAAATACACAAACCAAATTCCAAACCGGCGCCACACATGCGCCAAGTCATAAATCTCCAAACCCATACAGGCCAAAAAAAAAAACATACTACAACAGATGGCGCCCAACGTGGGACTCGAACCCACGACCCTGAGATTGGGCTACAAGCCACGTAATAAATAGATTCATAAAAATAAGTTAATTTAAAAAAAGTAACTAATAATGTTCTTAAAATATAAGCCAAACAATATAAAATATATAAACATATAATTCATTTCTTTTAAAAAACAAAAGCCACAAATACACAAACCAAATTCCAAACCGGCGCCACACATGCGCCAAGTCATAAATCTCCAAACCCATACAAACCAAAAAAAAACATACTACAACACCATACAGGTGTCACAGTGTGTCAGATTATGGTGGGTTAATGTTTAAATTGTAGTAGCCTTGAAATTCTAAAACTTGGTAAAAAAAAAAAAATCCTGAAAGTGTCTTTTCTAATGGTGTGATTCTGGCTAGACAGGCTGTTTCACCTCCATGAGCTTTCTTACATCAGTCAGGAGGACAGAACGTTCCATGTAAAGTCCTTAACCTTGTTCACATTAGCCAGTAACTACCTTGTTATTGCGCTCATCAGCTCGTATGGAGAGAAGTATACCTAAGGCAAAGTGCTGCCCTGAGGAGCTCAACAGTGTTTCCCAAGGCCTCACTATCGGATGTACCTCTGAGTTACTTTTCTTTTAAGATTATCTTTTCTAGTTACTACTTGTCTGTACTTTGGTTTTAAAATTATCTTTTCTAGCTTACTATTCATTTGTGACAATGATAAGATTTTCAAAGGCTTGTATCAATGTGTTTACATTAGCAGAAGCTGGCAGGAGAGTAAATATTTAGCGAAGGCAAGCTGTGTGGTCCGGAAAGCCAGTATTCAACTCTGCTGTTGTAGCCAACTCCTGAGTGAGTAGACAGTTCATAAATGAATGGGTGTGGCTGTGTCATGGTAAAACTTTACTAACGAACACTAAAAATTTTACCGTAAGGTAATTTTCATGTGTTATGACTATTTTTTCCTAACCACTTAAAAATATAAAACCTCTTCTCAGCTAGTGGGTTGTACAGAGCCCACAAGGCTCTTTCTGATTCCTCCTGTCAGGAATTTTCATTTGAATACAAAGCAGTGAAGTGACAAAGAATCATGTGACTTGAGGAACAGTACAGACTATCTGTGGCACTGCAGAATATTCTGACAGTGATTAAAAACAATAAAAAAGACCAAAGGTGGATAGGAAATGTCCCTCCATAGTAGAGTGCTTATCTAGCATTGTAAGGCCTTGGGTTTGATCTCTCATACCACAAACCAAAGCAGAAACACCACAGACGATTCCTTCCTGCTCCTGGTGAATAGTACATTCTCTCCTCGATCCTTTTCCCTCGATGCTCCTCTCGGTGGTGACTGGCTGGTGCCTCCACCACTGGGTTTGCAGTGTAGTTATTTTCTGAAAATAAAGGCTCTTGAGGCATGGACTAGACCCAGGGCTCCGTAGTGCCTGACGTAACGAACAGTAAGCATTTCTTAATTGTTTGTATCAGAATTGAAAGTGAGATCTGAAGATGGGGCCTAGAAAGATAGCACAGCTGTTAGGAGCATATGTTTCAAGAGTTACAGAGGACCTGAGTGTGATTCTCAGCATGATATAGTGGTGTGCAACTATCTTTAACTCCAGTCCCAGGGAATGTGATACCCTCTTCTGACCTCTAACTGCACCACACACACACACACATATATTTATGTGGGCAAAACACTCCAAAATATAATTGCTGTGGGATAATGCTCTTATTCACTGTAAAGATTTGTCACTCATATTTGTTTAATAAAACACTCATTGGCCAGTAGCCAGGCAGGAAGTATAGGCAGGCTGACCAGACTAGGAGAATTCTGGGAAGAGGAAAGGCAGAGAGTAGTCACCAGCTACTCTGGTGCAAGATGAGAATGCTGGACTGAAAAAAGGTACTAAGTCACATGGCTAAACATAGATAAGAATTATGGGTTAATTTAAGTGTAAGAGCTAGTTAGTAATAAGCCTGAGCTACTGGCTGAGCATTTATAAGTAATATTAAGCCTCTGAGTCAATTATTTAGGAAGTGACTGCTGAGTGTTTGAGAGTATCTCTCAGGAAAGAAAGTTCTGCCATCATACACAATGTCTTTTTTTAAAATCTGAAGATGGGCTTTGTGATACAATCCTGTAATTCCAGAACTTGAGGCTGAGGCAGGAGGATTGCCAGTCTGAACCATGTAGGGAGTTCAAGACCAGCATGGACTATATATCAAGATAAATAATAATTTGATGTCATTCCTGCCATTGTGTAACTGATTAGATAGTGGGAATTTTAAGAGCTAGACCAGGTTTTGATGGGGGTGGGGAGGCTGTGAGAAGCCACTCCTGAATTGGGTCCCCTAGGTATATCCTCTCTATTTTCATTAGACCTTCCGGAGGAAACAAGTCTGAATAGAGAGAAAAGTGTGTCCTAGACCTTCCCACGCACAGGAGGTGAGCTGTGAGCATGTGGAGGCTCACTGCCGGCGCCCAGGCCTCAGGAGAGTGGAATTCTAAGAAGAACTGGGTTACCACCGTGCCCCAGTTGCAGGGAGTCAGTTGGACGCTGATGCAATCGGCTCAATCACGCGCTGTTCTGGCAGGTTCCCTACAGATGCACTTTGTATTCCTGCTCTCCCGGGAAGCACTGCCCTTTCTCTTCCAGGCTTTCAACAGCTCCCCTTGCCCTCTCAGAGTCCAAGGAGACAGCAATTCGAACCGCGGTATCAGGTTTCCTTAGGTAAAGGCGACTGATGCCGAGGTGGGGCAGACAAGACTTTCCGAAGCCAGCAGAAGTCTTGCCAAATTGAAAAATGTCGGGATGAAGTTCTGTGAATATTTGTGTCTTTTTCTTTGGCACCAGAAAGGACTAATTAAGTGCTCCTGAAGTGCTTTGAAGATTTTAGCTCTTAAGAGTTATTATTCTGGGTCATAGGGGGGAAATAGAATTTTTGGCTCATTGAAACCATGATGTAAGCCTGAGCAGTATTTTCAACATATCTTTAAGGTCTACAGTTTTATTAAGAAAAAGGTCAAAAGCAAGAAATGCAATACACTACTGAAAAGTCAGTCAGTCCCTCCTATTTATACCGGGAGTCACATAGACCAGGCATTTGTCCTACCACTGGCCTATATCCTCAAATTTATTTTATTTGGGTCTTGCTCTGTGATTCAAGCTGGTCTCAAAAATCCCCCTCCTCTTGCCTCAGTTTGCTGCTTGTTGGTACTGAGATTGGAACCCACTCATCTGGGCGAGAGCCCACTCAGGAGGTGTGAAGAGATGGTTCAGTGCTTAAAAGCTGTCTATTCAGGGCTGGAGAGATGGCTCAGTGGTTAAGAACACTGACTCTTATTCCAGAGGACCTGAGTTCAATTCCCAGCAACCACATGGTGGCTCACAGCCATCTATGATGAGATACAGTACCCTCTTCTGTATACATGATAAATAAAGCTTCCTAAGCAGCTGGGTTAGTCCCTGGCACTCATATCAGGCAGACAGGAGATTTGACACTTTACTCAGGTCTCCTCAGACACTTGCATCAACATGCATATATCTACACGTAATTAAAAATAAAAATGACTTTTAAAAAATAGCTGCTGTGTTTATTTTCTTACTACATAATCACACAGACTTTATTTTGTGAGAATATTTATTGTTCTTATTATTTGGAATTATAGAAATAGCACAATATAAAACCAGGCATGGGAGAGGCAGGCCTGTAATCCCAGCACCAACACTAGAGAGACTGTGGTAGGAGAGGATTACTGTAAATTCTGGGCTAACCTGTGCTAGGTTAGTGAATTCCAATCCAGCTTGGACAGCCTCCCTCCACCCTGGCCTCCCAAGTAGTTCAGTATTCAGCTGTATCCATGAAAGCTTAAGACATTCTGCAGGTACCAGGGTGGGCAGGTGCTCATACACAAGATTTACTTGCTTATGACCTGTGCAATTCTCCTGCGTATTTATTTAGAATCATGCCAGAGATGGAGTCCAGGAGTCCAGGACCTTCAAAATATTAGGCAAGCACTCTATTGCTGGGCTACAGCCTGGGCTCTCTTGAATTTATTTGTTTATTTTGAAACTAGGTACTCCATACCAGCTTTAATCCCTCCACTTTCTGAGAAGCTGACTTAGGGCCTGGGTGTGCTGGGTGCTCTACCACCAACTTGAAATCATCTTGAATTTTAAATGCCTAATACAATGAAAATGTAGGTAAAGTTTTATTCTTCATTATATAGCAGGTAATAACAAGAAAACCATCCAAGCTAGGTGTGGTAGTACACACCTTTAGTCCCAGCACTTAGGAGGCAATGTCAGGAGGATCAAAAGAAATTGAGGCTAACTAAAGCTATAGAATGAGACCCTACGTCAAAAACATTTTTTTTTTTTAAAAAAAAATCTATGATGTACAGAACGTGAATATAGAGACTCAACTGCATGTGGTTAAATTAATTCAAGTGAAGGCAGGAGGTGAGGACATACCTCAGTTGATAGAGTGTTTGGAATACAAAAGCCCCAAACTTGATTCTCTGTCCTACATAATCCATGCATGGTGGTGCAAGCCTGGAACACAGAGGTTGTCAACCTTCCTATTGTGACCCTTCAATTCAGTTCCTCATGTTGTAATCCTCAATCATAAAGTTATTTTTGTTGCTACTTTGTAACTGTAGTTTGGCTACTGTTATGAATCATAATGTAAAATGTCTGTGTTTTCTGATGGTCTTAGGTAACTCCCCTGAAAGGGTTGTTAGATAATGAAAAAATATAATAGAGTTTGAAAGGAAATAGTCCACATGGAAAGACAATACTTCTAAAAGCCATGGGTTACTAAACAAAAGTTCCACTGTGGTGTATAGAATACCTCCTTAAGAGTCATTAGTTAAGGAGGCCCCAGAAACAACTTCCAACCCCACAAACCACCAGGCTATTTCCATTGCTCATGGTTACCACCAGAACTAGAAGATAAAACTCCAAAACTAAAGATACTTCTCTTAGGTACGGTTTCAATTACTGTGAAGAGACACCATGACCACAGCAACTTTTTTTAATATTTATTTTTATTTTATGTGAATTGGTGTTTTGTCTGCATGTATAACTGTGTAAGGGTGTCAGATCTTGGAATTAGACAGTTGTTACCTGCCATGTGGATGCTGGGAATTGAACTCAGGTCCTCCCGAAGAACAGTCAGTGTTCTTAACTGCTGAGCCATCTTGTCAGCTCCACAGCAACTCTTATAAAGAAAACATTAATTGGGGTGTGTTGCATTTATCTAAGTTGTTCTATTACCAATATTACCAATATCTCAGGAGTGAGATATTGGGGTGAAAATCTGATAGTTCAAAGAAGCAGTGGAAGGGTAGCCAGCTGACTTTCTCTCCACACTTACTAGACCCAAAAGAACAAAAAGCCCCTCAAATCTTCAAGTCTCTCCCTAGTCCTTCCTGTCCCTCTCTATCTATATCCTAGATCCTCTGTATCTCTGATTAGTTCTTGTCAACTAGTTGTTGGCTCTGCCCACCTCCTACCCATTCAAGGTTAACTTTATCAACACAGTTCTAGCAAATATCCTGCAACAGGACTGGCTTACAGTTTCAGAGGTTAAGTCCATTATCAGCATGGCTGGACATGACAGCATGCAGGCAGACATTGTGCTGGAGAAGGGGATAAGAGTTCTACATCTTGATTCACAGGGAATAGGAAGTTAACTGTGTTACTGGGCATAGCTTGAGCATAGCAGACCTCAAAGGCTGGCCTCCACAATGATATACTTCCTCCAACAAGCCCATACCTACACCAACGAAGTCACACTTTCTAATAGAACCACTCCCTATGAGCTTATGGGGGCCAATTTCATTCAAACTACCATAATACCACATACTTCACAGGACATAGAGAAAACAAGCTGGAGCTGACCTCAAGGTGTCATCCCCTGGCTGGCTTTTATACTGCTATATATATAGACTGTTAGGGGAGAAAAGTCAACACTCTGATCTAGCTGTGACTCCTATGAGTACAGTACCAACTTGCCAAGCAACATGTGCCCACTGATGCAATAGTAGCATGACTGTTACATGGATAACTGAGGTGGTGGTTTAAAAGAAAATGCCCCAAAGGGAGTGGCTCTAATGGGAGATGTGGCCTTGTTGGAGGAAGTGTGTCACTGTGGGGGTGGGTTTTGAGGTCTCTTATGTTCAAGCTACTCCCACCCCCCCCCTCGTGAGACAGATCACTTCCTGTTGCCTGTGGGATCACAATGAAGCTTCTTCTTTACTCCCAGTTCCTTCTCCAGCACCATGTCTGCCTGCATGCCACTGTGTCCCACTGTGATGATAATGGACTAACCCTCTGAAGAATGTAAGCCACTCCAATTAAATGTTTTCCTTCATAAAGGGTTGCTATGGTGGGCTGGAGAGATGGCTCAGCAGTTAAGAGCACTGACTGTTCTCCTGGAGGACCTGAGTTCAATTCCCAACATCCACATGGCAGCTAACAACTGTCTGTAATTCAATATCTGACACCCTTACACAGTTATAAATACAGGAAAAAACACCAACTCACGTAAAATAAAAATAAATATTAAAAAAAAGAATTGCTATGGTCATGGTGTCTCCTCACAGCAATAGGAACCCTAAGGCAGTAGCCAACCACTTTTCCCCCATTGGATTTGAGGCCTGTTGCATAAGAGTCTGGTACTATAAACCTGGTCAAAATCTCCCTATCTGGAGAGGTCACTTTACCATTATCTGCTTGCTATATGGTCCATGGTGAATCAAACTGCCTTCCAAATGTTTATGTTTCATTGATAGTTCTACTCTCAGTCTTGGTGAGAGAAATGTAGAATATTCTTTTCTTCCCTATCTGGAGAGGTCACATTACTATTATTTGCTATATGGCCCATGATGAGTCAAACTTCCTTCTAAATGGTGTTTCATTGTTAGTTTCACTCTCAGTCTTGGTGAGAAAAATGTAAAATATTATTTTAAGGTGTGTTACCTTTGTATTGCATTTGTTTAACTCTGTGAAGCTGTGTTACTTTGCTTGTCGAAAACACTTGATGATTTAATAAAAAGTGAACAGCCAATAGCAAGGCAGGAGAAAGAATAGGCAGGGCTGGCAGGCAGAGAGAATAAATAGAAGGAGAAATCTGGGAGGAGAAGATGAAAGATCAAGGAACCAAGGAGGAGGAAGACTCCAGAGGCCAGCAACCCAGGTACACAGCAAAGCCATGGAGTAAGAAGTAAAGCAAGGTTTATAGGAATAGAGAAAGATAAAAGCCCAGAGGCAAAAGACAGAATTTAACTTATGAAAAGCTTGCCAGAAACAAGCCAAGCTAAGGCCTAGCATTTATAATTAAAAATAAGCCTACAAATATTTATTTGGGAGCTGGGTGGCAGGCTGCTGAAAAGAACAAAACAACCAACAGAGAAACTTCTATATGGAGTGAGTAATGACTAATTCATGACCAACTGCAGTCCTGAGGACAGGTGGCTTTGAGTTCTCTCCTTTAAATGGTCATCTACAATACTCAAGGGCAGGAAACACTGTGGGAGGGGATAGGAAGAACCTAAGAGCTAAAGGATAGAAAGAAAGGCTACAGAAAGCTCTTTTGAATAAGAATGACAATCATATTCCCTTAACTCACAGCAAGAGTAGCTACCAACATAATTCCATTATGGACTGACAGTGGAGGCCCATACCTTTTTCAATCCCAGCACTTGGCGGGGCAGAGACAGGCAGATCTCAGTGAGTTCAAGGCCAGCCTGGTCTACATAGTGAGTTCAGCCAGGAGACATTAGCCAAGAGAAGCCCTGTCTAAGATTCCATTATGAATGGGAGAAAAGTTTCACAAGGCCTCACCCCCCTCTGGAAAGCTATTCGGTAGTTCAGGGCTGTTGGTGTAGCCCCAAAAGTTGTCTTTTCTTCAGTCCCCCACTTATGCTCATGTGATTGACCCTACTTAAATGGGCTGCAAACCAACTGTGGTGGTTTTATGGATGGCCCCATAGGTTCATGAGTTGACTGCTTGGAATATGTTAAGAGGTGTGGTCTTTTTGGGAGAAGTGTCTCACTTGGTACAAGCTTGATGCTTCAAAAGCTCCTCCCCATCCTCAGTACACTCTCTGGCTATTGCTTACATATCAAGATGTGGGCTCTCAGCTGCTCCAGCTGCTTGCTACCTTGCCTTCAATCCATGGTCATTGACTCCAGCCCTCTAAAATCGTAAGTCCCAAATAAACCCTTCTATGGTTTACTTTGGTCATGGTGTTTATCTCAGCAGTATGAAAGTAACTAAGACACTAGCCAACAACCAGCCAACAAATATGAAAGCAGAACTTGATGGGAAGATGAAATGAATGGGTGGGAGGAGAATATAATCAAGGTACATCATATATAAATGAAATTATAAAAAAATTCAAAACACCAATGACCTTGCCCTCCTCCCAAAAAAGACATCTGGAAAGTAATTGTCAATATTATTTGCCTGCTTGAGACCACCAGAATGACAAAATGATAAAAATGTAAAGGATTTTTAAGTTTTTTAGATTTTTAAAAAATGATATTTTGTATGTGTCACAGTTTGCCTGCCTGGATGTATGTGTGCCATGTGCATGTCTGGCACTTGCAGAGGCCAGAGAAGGTGTCAAGTCCCCTAGAATTGGGGTGATAGATGGTTGTAAGCCATTACTTGGGTGCTTGGCATCAAACCCAAATCCTCTGCCAGAGCAACAAGTGCTCTAACCTCTTAACCATCTCTCCAGTTCCCCATAAATGACTTCTTTCCAACACATAAGCCTTCCCCCAAAGACATAGAAGGATACAGAAAATTAGTCATCTATAGTCGTGGGCTCATGAATTCCCCGACCATTCAGAACTTCTTTTTCAGCTAGTTCCATTTTTTAATACCCTAGTTCTTCTTCCAACTTCCCACACTACTAGAGTTTTCTGGAAGCTGTTTAATGAATTCTCCAACCCCAGACAGTGAATGGACAGGGACAGGTGTGTCTGATAAAGAAAACATTGTTTCTGCTCTGCTTTAGGCATGTCTGACATGCCTGGGATCTGCTTTTCTTTGCAGAGCTGATAAAAATCTGGGAGAGAGTATTTCCCAGTTTCAGGCCAAGAAAGACTCTGTGTGTTCTGTGTCTGTCTAGCAGTAGAGTGAAGTGTTGAGAGGAATGTGATTATGACTCCAGGACTGTAAACATGAACCCAGAGAGATACATAGAGATAACATACCCGATCCCTTACCTGTATAATCCTAGCCCTTGTGAGGCAGAAGCAGGAAGATTGCTGCAAATATGAAGTTATCCTGGGCTACATGGTGTAACCAGGGTAGCCAGACATAGAGAATAAAGTCTTGTCTCTAAAGAAAAAGCTCCAGTCAGTGAGATGGCTCAATGACAAAAGGCATTTGCTATCAAGCTGAGGACCTCAATCCCTGGAATCCACATCCACATGAAAAGAACTGACTTCAGTAGTTTGTCCTCTGATTTGCACACATACAGCTTGCCAAGGACACACTCACATACACAGGCACACAGAATAAAGTTAAAGATAGAAGAAAAGGGGAAAGTGTCTTCCATGGAGAAAGAAACTGTAATTGCCTGGAAACAGTGCAGGTGGAGACCCAAGCAGACCATGGCTCTCGTGAGGTGATAGATCTAAGCAGGAGGTTGTCCTTGTGAGGTGATCTGTTGTCTTATAGACAGACACATGACATCTGGAAAGCAGCAGTAAAGTCTTGTCTGCTTCAGCCAGTTTGGCCCCATTACTGGGCTTGGTTCTTGTTTTTATTTGCTAAAACATAAGTCTTGCTGTGTAGCCCAGGCTGGCTTCCAGATTGATAAACTCCTATCTCAGGCTCTCAAATGTTGGGAGGACAGATGTCGGATGCCCCATCTGACATAGACTGCATTTTAGTGCATTTAGAGGACACCATGCATTGTCAGTAGAGGCCAGTCAGCCAGTGGGCTTCTTTAACACCAGTAATATGTTCATTCCTCATAGAGTGAGTTAGTAAACTTAGTGGCTTGATGGAGTTTTAATACGTTTTCTAAAAATGGAGGGACTGCCAGAGACCCTGGAAAGCTGTTCACGAGTGCAGCAGCAAATAGATGCAGGACACGTGCTTTGGAACTCAGTCCTGCAGACTGCTGGGGTGAGGTATTGCTGGCTGAGGCATTTTGAAAGTTACTATGGTATCACATATTGGATGAATTTTTTTGATATCTGAGCTGTATACATACATGAAGCTTGAGTTCACCTTTGTGTATGCATTTGCTGTCTGAGGCAGGGTCACACTTGTGACATGGTTGTCCTTGAACTTTCTCTACAGCTTGAGAGATAGCTCAGCGGTTAAGAGCACTGACTGTTCTTCCAGAGGTCCTGAGTTCAATTCCCAGCAACCACATGGTGGCTCACAACCATCTATGATGACATCTTCTGTATACTGTATACATAATAAATCTTTTTTTTTTTTTTAAAAAAAAAAAGAGTGCTCAGTAAACCTATCTTGTCAGGTTTATAGGCATCCCAGTGTACTTGAAACTTGAATTTAAACCAGGTATGATAGCACATACCTAAAAGCTTAGCACTCAGAATGACTGCATGTTGGAAACTAGTGTGAGCTATACAGCAAGACACTGTCTTAGGGAAAAAGATCTGTTCTATTTATTTTATGTGTTCCTACTTCTTAAGAAAATCACCAGGTATCAAAGACTTCTTGAGACAATGCCAGGAACTGTGTATCTGATCTATATTAACTATTCCACTAAAGGTACAGTCACGGAAAGTGAGTCATTTCTGTCGCTGAGTCCTTATAGTCAGTACAAATCATGTGCTTTATATCCTAATAGAGATGTGATTACCACTGGACAGGATCCTCAAGCATATTTCAGGACCTGAAATTTCCCCATTTACAAAATGTGCTTCTGGTCTAGAGGTGCAGCTTAGTGGTATAGTTTTGGTTTTTTCCCCTTTGCTCTTGGTGGGGTGGGGGGTGGGGAGGTGGGGGGCCTCACCAAATAATCACACAGGGACTTATTCTTTCTCATAAATACACTGCCTTAGTGTGGCTTGATACTAGCCAGCTTTTTAAAACGTTAACCTTTTGCCATCTACCTTTATTTCTGTGTATTTTGTCAGGGAAGCATCTGGCTGTGTGACTTGTTCCCAGCATCCTCCTCTCCTTTTCTCCTTTCTTCTTTTCATCTGATTTATTCTTTTTGCCTGCCAGTCCCACCTATTTCTATCTCCTGACTAGCTATTGGCTGTTTATCTCTTCATTAGATCAATTGTGTTAGACAGCCAAAGTAACACAGCTTTATAAAGTTAAATACTACATAAAAGAATGCAACACACCTTTGCATCATTAAACAAATATTCCACAGGATAAATAAATGTGACACATCTTCAACTAACATTCCATAACATAAAGTGCTTCTGTAGCAAGTGAAGGGTTCTGGGTTTGATCTCCAACAGGGCAAATAGTAAAGTAGTGCTTTTCTACAGTATCATGAAAGTGCCACCATCCATGGTCTACTACTATACTTTAAAATGGGAGTTACATTAACTTTATGACAGTGAGGTTCATGTCCTACCCATCCATACCTATCACCTGGACTTAGCCAATCAGTTTTCTAAATCTCATTAAAACCCTGAGATGAAATTAATCTGCTTTGCCTAAAAAGGAGTCAGAGAAGCTGGAGAGATGAGATGGCTCATCGGTTAAGAGCACTGACTATTTTTCCAGAGGACTGGGGTTCAATTCCCAGCACTCACAGCACAGCTGTCTAACTCCAGTTCCAGGGGACCCAATACCCATGGTAAAAATACTAATGCACATTAAAAAAAAAAGTGGAATCAGAGAAAGAGAATTTTGGTTTCTTGAGGAGGCTTAAAACATTCAAAGGAAAAAAATAAGAGAAGAAGTGAACCAATTCTGAGGGAAGACTGCATCTTCAGGTTGACGTAAATTGCTGACACCTTGAGACCTGCCTCCTTTTGGCATCTCTGGGAACACTTTGTCCTGGGTATCCAGCAAGTTCAAAGACTCCAGTCATTTGTAAGGTTCTTGGCTGTCTATCAGCATCAGTCCGGACAGATGCTGTCATCTTCAGATGGACTAAATGCTCTGGGCAGAAAGGAGGAGTAAGGGGTGAGCAGCAGATGCACCCGTCTTTGGGCCCACAGGGTGTTAACAATTTTGTCTCAAAGGCACGTTCTCTTGTCCATCTTGCTGTGTTCAGAAGATTGGGGTGGAGTAGGGCCGGGAGTGGACTATGTCCCACCCAGAGGGGCTAGCTCTTTCCCAAGGCTACATCCTTCAAAACTCAAGTCTAGTGCCTGTGAAAAGCCAACTTCATTTCTGAACTATTTTGTCTTACAAAGGAATTGCAAATTTCTCCTTAAAAAGTGAAAGAAAATTATCTAGTTTTTAAATTTTTCCTTACTGAGGATCAATCCCCAGGCCTCACCAATTCTAGGAAAGTGCTAGAGCCTCAGATATTTCTGTAGTCTTTATTGAGACAGGGTCTCACTATGTACCTCTGGCTTGCCTTGAACTAGATATGAAGATCAGGCTGAACATAAACTCACATTGAACGGTCTCTGCCTCCTGAGTGATAGGATTAAAGGCATGCACCACCACACCAGTCTCATACTAGGTTATTCTTGAACATGTAGTTTCTCAAGAAACTGAGGCCACAAGAGTGAAACACAATGTCTGGCTTGTCAACTTTTCTATTTTACTCTGGCAGTCTTTTGAGATTAGAATTGTGGTCATTTTTTTTTTGTAGTTGCTTTTGAGACAATGTTTCATTCTGTGCTGACCTGAAATTTACAATGTAGTCTAGGAATGGACTTTGAACTCTTGCCTCAGCTATGAGCCATCATTATTTAAAATTACATTTTAAAATTCCATTTTATAGTAGTTATGTAGTAATGATATCAACAAACCTTAAAATGTCCATTCCAAAACAAACCCTTTTGGGTTAAAATTAGTTTACCCGTGGCTCCAGAAAAGTCTGCCTTCATGTAGCCACACAGGGATTCTCAAGGGATGTGTGACCTTGAATTCTTGGTACCCATTTATTTCCAAGCTTTCTGCATGTGCTCTAAATGCTTTCCATTTAAAGAATGTCTTGTGATGAGCAAATGTCTTTAATTCCAGGCAGAGGCAGGTGGATCTCTGAGTTCAAGACCAGCCTGATCTGTAGACTGGCTACACAGAGAAATCCTGTCTTGAAAAACAAACAAGAATGCACCTTGCTTTCTCCTGGAACCTTAGAATAGCAGTTAGGACTTTTTTTCTTTTTCTTTTTCTTTTTTTTTAAGACACTGTCTTCAGTATGGTTCTTTCAAGTATTAGGTCCACAAGCATGCCACTGTGCACTCTCTGGGTGGGGTGTGGATCCTGACTGACATCACCTTCTAGGTTTCATGAACCTCACTTGCTCCAGCAAAGCAAGAATAGGAACAGTAGTGGTAGTTATTTCCTGGCAGTTTGTTTTTTTCTAGATGGTTTTTCTGTGTAACAGCACTGGCTGTCATAGAACCTGCTTTATATACTAGGCTGGCCTCAAACTCACAGCTGCCTCTGTTACTGGAGTGCTGGGATTAAAGGCATGGACCATCACCCCTGGCTTACTTCATGGAGTTTTTGTGGGATTGATGGCACTGAAGTGTTTAAAAGTAGCATTTGATACTATTTTCATGTGCCCATCCCAGATCATCTAAGATCCTTCTCCATGGCCACTTTTTGGTTTAGGCTTTCATCTTGAAGCTTTTCTCTTGAATTTCTTCTTCCTCTCAATTTCTTTGTTCTCCCCACCATCCCATTCAGGCTCACACCATTCTGTCACAAGGCTGAGAAGTATTGTCCCTTAGGAAACACCTTGGTCCCCAAAGCACAGCATCTCTGAACACCACAGGCTTTGCAGCACCCCAGGGCCTTATGCCCTCCCTTCCTCAGCCCACCCCTAAGAAAAATACCCACAGTAGTATGCATAGCCTCAGGGCTATCTTCTGTCGTTTTCTCCTGCTAGTGTCCCCACAATTTACAGCCTCTATCTGGGTAATGCCTTATCCTTCAGCTTTGTGCTATTACACCTGCGCTTTAGGCACCTTCTTCGGTGGTTTTTTTTTCCCCCCACAGCTGTAAGGGTATGTTTATAAAACTAATGTTACATCTCCTGCAAGACTATAAATACTTCCTAGATGCCCAGCCAATGGCTCTGTATTCTCAGGACTAGTGGTGATTATTTGTTCAATGAATGGGAAAGTGAATGAATTTCTTCCTACTTGGTAAGCTCCGGGACGCACAGTGTATAATAGATTGTTTTAGACACACTATGTAAATAAATATTTGTTGAACAAGAACACTACTAAAATCTTCGTGGACCTACAAAATGAAAACTTTTTATCTGGCTTTTGGGGACCAACATATTAGTAGTGTATGGTGCTTTTGGCTAAAAATACCTTTAGAAAAACTTTCTCAATTGATGTGCTAATGGTCCCAGAGGAAGGAGACAACGGAAATATCAATATAGATACGGGCTACAAATATCCTGAGGGAAGCTGAAAATTCTGCATTTGAGCACAAATTTGGGTTTTGGCTGGGAAGGTGTGATGATGGTTCGGCTGGGAAGAGGCTTTCTTGAAATTCCATATAAAAACTACTTTGTTTTCACAGAGCATTCCACTTCTATAGTTCTTCCCTGGAAATCCACTCAGAAACTTCCTATCAGACTCAGGTACCACCAAAAAATTCTAACGGGGACTGGTGAGATGGTTCGAGAGGCCCTGCCACCAAGGCTCACCACTTGCTCCCCACCCCACCCCGCCCCCAACACAGCCTCACACCACAGAATCTAATTTAAAGGCTTCTACCCCGACACTCGCAATCGGGAGTCTCATCCTAGACAAGCATTCCTCACGAATGCATCCCTAGCCCTGGAGATGAGGTTTTCAGGGTCTCACTGGGAAGCCCTAGAACTCTTCATAGATCGAATTGCCCCCAAACTTGTAAGGATCCCGTTTCTGCTTCCTTTGAGCTGGGGTCACAGGTGTGCTGCACAGTGCTCCGCTCCCCCGCCCCGTCCTTTTAAAAATTTAAAGCAGAAGGATGGACAGTTCTAGATGAGTAGGGACGTAGAGGAAAAGGCGTGCTCCTAACTGGCCAGCGTTCAACTAGCCTACCGGGAGGCGCGGCCCTCTCTTCCTCCAGGAGTGGGGTCGTGGCGGCCGTTACAGGCCGCGGGCCCGGGGAGAGGAGAGGCGCAAAGCCAGCCAGCACCGCGGAAGGGCCAGAGCCCGCACAGCCGCCTCGCGGGGACGCTCGGGACACAGCTCCCGTAACCGAAGCGTCCCGACGCCAACCGCCACCGCGGGAACCAGTACCAAGGTACGCGCGCGGGCCGCCGCCGCCAGCCGCCTCTGCGCCTGCGCGGCCGTGGGAAGCCCCGCCCAAACGGGCTCTCCGCGCGCGCCCGCTCATGGCGGCCGCCGCAGTGTGTGGTGTTTAGCGGGCGCGCGCGGCGGGCTCGAGGACGCGCGGGGCGGCGGCGGCGGCGGCAGGGGAGCCGGGCTGCCGGGCGGGCGCGCTCTCGAGGGCGGCGGCCCGGGTGTCCCGTCGGTGTCGGCGCTGGGAGAGGTGGAGGCGCGGCCCGCGGCGGCGGCGGCAGCTGGCGACCGGGCGCGTTAGACGGGGCCGGGGTCCGCGGCGCGCTCTCCGCCCACAGGTAAGCGGGCGGCCTGGAGGGAGGAGCCGGCCGCGGCCCGGGGAGGGCCGGCGAGTCCCTCGCGGAGCCGCGGCTCCTTTGTCTCGGCCGGCCCGGGCGGGCCCAGCCGAGAGTGGCCGAGTCGGGCAGCGGCGGGCGGGCGGGCGCGCCGTGGGTACGGCCCGCGCCCTCGCGCAGCCTTTGTTGTGCGGCCGTGTGTACGGCCAACATGGCGGAGGTCAGCCGCGCGCTGCGCGGGCCGCGGCCCGGCCTCTCTCCGGCGGCTCTGGGAGGGCGGCCTCCCCCGGACCTGCGCCTTCTTTGTGCCGGCAAGAACGCAGCCTCCTCCCTTGTTTATGTCGCCACGATCGAGCGCGCGGACGCCCGCCCGGGCCGCTCCAGCCTTTAAGCATAAGCCTTGCTCCGCCCAGCTTCCTTTGCGGGATACTTTGGGGTCCTTCCTCCACGCTCCCTGATGAAACTTAGTGTGCACGCCCTGGGCCACTTCGGAGCGCCGGTTCCTGGAAAGATACGGAATTTGTTTACCCTGGCAGGAGTCACATTTGTGCATTCGGAAAATGAGGCCATGGAGCTGATTTGTCAAAGTCATGGAAGCCCTGAATGTGGATGTAGGACAGGAATCTTACTGCTGTTCCTAGCTTGAACACTTGCCATTTCTTGATAGGCGACTGTCAAGGGTGAAATGTTAACTCGTTAAAGCGTTAGGAGCTCCGGCTCCGAACTCTGCTCTCTTTTTAATTCAAATCCTGCCCCACCGGTTTGTGACCTTGGGCAAGATTCCTAATTTCTTGGGTGCTTCATTTTCCTAATCTGCAAAATGGGTCTTATGGAGAGTATTTACCCTAAGCTTGTTGAGAACTGATGAGAAGGGAAATAGTGGAAGTGCAAAGAGCTCTTACAGTAAGTGCTCAGCAAATGATAACCGCTAAGAGTCTTGTCTCATAAAGTACACAAGTTATCTTGGCATGGATGCGTTGGGAGTTCATAAATAAATCGTTACTGCTTGTGTTTTGTTGCTAAATGAAAGGATTTTAGAGGACAGGATGACATGTTTTCTGAAATGATGGAATTTTGGGACTTGAGTGATTAAGGGATGTAAATTGGTAGATGCTGTACATTCTGGAATTTGCAAAGTCAAATAGATTAAAATCAAGTTTCCTTTTTAGCAATTTTAGATTGTGGATCAGTTCACTTTCAAGGACTTAAGTTACCTAACTTGGAAAAGTAGGACAGTGAATCCTTTTAATTAGTGTAGTTACTTGTGGGTCACCTCTCCTTCAGAAGCTGCTGTGACAAGTGGAATGACATAGTAACTGTTACGGAGAGATTGGCTCACATGGAGAGTATGTGGAATAAGTTTGTGACAGGTAGATTTTCTCGAAGTGGATTACATAAATTACCCATACTTTTATGTTTTGGAAATTTAGTAACAAACCTTTGTAGTCTGGATAGGTTAGTTGCAATTTTGTTCAGAGCTGTTTACTTAGTTTGATCTTTTCCAGATTTGATGTGTAGTAGAGTTTGTTTAGGAGACCCTTTTCCGTATCTTTGCAACATAGTTTTGTAACAGTATTTAAAACAAATACAATGTAACAAATTTGGGGAATTACAAATTTGTCAGGATAGTATCTCAGAGAGAGAGAGTGTAACAAATTTGGGGAATTACAAATTTGTCAGGATAGTATCTCAGAGAGAGAGAGAGAGTGTAACGAATTTGGGAAATTACAAATTTGTCAGGATAGTATCTCAGAGAGAGAGAGAGAGAGAGAATGAGAATATGAATTATACTTAGAAGCAAATGTAATTCATTTTGCATCAGGATATCTGCAAACTTTCAGGAAACTCCTACAGCAGAGAGCTGGGCTTGGTGGTAAGAGCCTGTACTCATTTGCCTGGAATTCCAACATTTGGGAGGCTGAGGCAGGAGAAAAGTTTTAGGCCAGCAAGGGCTATTTAGTGAACCTCCCCAATCAAAAAAAGTTGCTGTATTCTTATTATTTGTAATTCAGAAAAATATTCTGTTTTGTTAAAAAGTAGTAACAAGAAAAATACCCAGATTTGCCACTGAGTGGAAGAGTAGGGTTTTATTTTCAGTGTGTAAGGTATTTTGAAAACCAGTCTTACATAATTAAGGTAACAGAACAAGTTGAGTGACTTGGCATAGTTGTAGATGACTTACATCGTATTTTATGGTAGTTGATACACTCAATTTTAAAGACTGGAAGTTCTCTTAACAAGACCTGTTTTAGATCTTTAAAGAAAAATAAGAATTTCTACATGTAATTTGTAAAATATTTAAATGTTTGATGTTTTTCATTTAGACCTTGCCTTCATCCAGATGTGTATGAAAACATCAGAACTCACCCTTGTTAGAAATAGACAATATATGGGGAAGACGTTTTCTTCTTTACAATAAATATAATTACTGGTAATCAATCGTTTGATGACAGAGGCCAGAAGAGATGAATTAGATCATCTGGAGCTGGAGTCACAGGTAGCTGTGAGCTGCCTTACATGGATGACTAAACTGGGATTCTCTGGAAGAGCAGCAAGTGCTCTTACCAACCAAGCTATCTCCAGCACTGATTTAGCCATTCTCGTGGCTGCCTAGTGTTAGATTGTAAATGAGTTTTCTTAGTAAACCTTCAATATGGAGTCCCAAGTTCCTTGTTGTGTTCACTAAGTACAGCTCCTTGCCTTCTGTTGCTTCCTTGCCTTTTTGATGGACTATGTGCTCCCAGGTCCCTTTCTACTAAATTCATAATAGCCTAGGCATCATTAGCTGAGCTCTTTCTGAACTCCCTACATTGAATTGAGTGCCATCTCTCCATGTTCCCACAGTACTCTGCTTGTCTCCACTTTACTGAGCGGCTGTTTTCCTGTATAGTTCTTTACGTCTCCAAATAGACTGTAAGTCTTTGAGATTTAGCTTTGTTTCCCTGTGTGTTCAGCACTAAATTGACATATAGTTGGTGCTTGTTAAATCAATGCTAAGTGACTAGTGTCTTTACATTGACTTAAATAGACTCTCCCAGCCTTCTTCCAGTTGTCATCTTTGCCCTAGTTATTCAAACTATTTTAGTATTTAGTATTTCTATAGTACTTTGTGGTTGTGTGTAATCTTCAATGTCTGCTTTTGCTACCTTGGGAAGATTAGTTTCTCTGAGTCTTAGTCTCTAGTGTTATGTGAACCACTGTTAAATATATTATTCTACCCACCACCTGGGTCTTACTGTTGAAGCACCATTGTAATTGTGTGATTAAAAGGACAGGCCATTAAGACTCAGACCTGGATGTGTCTTTTGGCTCTGTCATTTGTCAGTTGCCTAAGATCCTTGAGAGCAGAGAATACTGTCTACTTCTGCACTAAAAACACAGTGTCAACACACACAGCTTAAATAATTAAAATTTCAGTAAGATATTTCTAAATATTAGCCTCACACTGAAGTAAAGACATAAAATTACAAGTTATTTTATGTACTAACTATATTGAAATAGAGACAGGGTGGGAGGGACAGTTGCTATTTGGGGTAACATTTAAAGGAAGATGAAGAACTGGAGCTAGCCCTTTGAAGTAGGGGAGCAGCCTAGTAAAGGTCCTTGAGGCTGGAGAAATTTGGAGTGTTTAAGAAGCCAGGAGAATGTCACTGAACTAAAATGATGAATTGAGGAAGTAGGCAGATGGGGGTCAGATTCTGTTGAGTCTGCAAGGAAAGTGAATTTTAAGAGTCCTGAGGAAACTCAAAAGGCTTACTTCCAAGGATAATAACATAATCCACTCAAGATTGCTTTAAGCTAGGTGGTGGTGGCACAAGCCTTGGGAGGCAGAGGCAGGCGGATTTCTGTGAGTTCAAGGTCAGCCTGATCTACAGAGAGTTCAGACATTTGGGGATATACAGAGAACCCCTGTCTTGGGGGAAACGTTGGTTTAGCTGTTGGGAGACTTAATTTTTTATAAGCTATGATAGCTGATTATGACAGATTAAAGGGCTGGCAGTGAAGATGAAAAAAGTGGATGGATTTTAGATATATTTTTGATATATAATAACAGATCTTGCTGATGGGTTAGATGGAAGAGGTAAGGAAAGGAAGGAATGAAGATTTCTGGCTGTAGTGACTGTAGGTTGTATTGCCTCTTGTCAAAATGAAAAAGACTGGAGGAGATGATGGGCCAGGACAGAGTTCTAATGTGCTTGAGTTGAGATGTCTATGCAGTCGGAGGGAGAAAGACGCATGCAGTGGCTTAGAAGCCAGATGGGACTAGTAGTGCATGCTTGTGTTGGAGAGACCTGGCCCAACAGGTAACATTTAGAAGCAAGAAGATAGCAGGCAGGGTTCTTGAATTCTTAAGGGAGAGAAGTTAGCCTGCAGGCTTGATGGAGTGAAGATAAGGTAGTTTTGGCTTTAGTGGTTTCTGCTGTCTTTTCCGAAAGTGGGAGAGGTGAAACCCTAAGTGAATACAGTTACTGTATGTGGCATGTAGAGGTATAGACATGGGTTGAGCATCTGTGCAGGGGGAAAGGAGCTGCTACCAAGTGCTTGCTGATGACTCTGGGTTGCTGTTCAAGGAGATCCAAGGAGAATACTGAAATGGTTGAATGATGCACTTTGGTTTTTAAATATAGTATGCTTTTTGGTTAACATTTTACATAACTACATATAGAAAGGTGCTCAAAACATATGTAGGCCTTGAATTTTCAGAGTGAACCTCCTATTGTAACCATTCCCTGGGGTTAAGAACATTACAAGAACAAGAAACCCCCTTTTCTCTTGTAATTACCACTCACGACAGGAGGCACCTCTTGCCTTTGAATTCCACAGATGGAATTTACTTGCTTTTGAGCTTTCTGTGAACAGATTAATGCTGTATGTCCTCCTTCCCATCTGTTTTAGTTCTTGTTGAGTTTGTTCCTGACAAGGTCACCAGCCAAATGACATAGCATCCCAGTACTTACACATCTTGTGCATGTTTCCTGTAAGCCGACAGTGCAGTTTGAATAATGCTGATAATAAAGTCTGACCAAGTGATTCTGACAGGCAAAGTCTTTAAGTTTGACACATTGAACTTTGTGGTTTGTTTGTTTTTTATTTGTTTGGAACATGGTTTGGGCCGGAACCAGCAGGAGAAAAACTGATTTGTATTTATAGAGACTGGCAGTGATAAATATATCTTTCCCTCTTTTTTGCCCTTTTTGGTTTTTTTTTTTTTTTTTGTGTGTGTGTGTGTGTGTGTGTGTGTGTGAGATGTTTTTACTGTGTAGTTGGAACTCTTGGAACTGGAGTTATAGGTGATTGTGAGCCATATGGGTGCTGGGAACCAACCTGGGTCCTCCAGAAGAGCAATAAGTGTTTTTAAGCATGTAGTCTCTTTGCAGCTCACAGTCTATTGAAGGTTGATAAATAAATGTTGTAGATATTTATTTTCAAATTATGTGTCTTTGTGTGGGTTTGTACATGAGTAGTATGCTGTGCTTAAGGCCAGAGGAGGGCACTGAGTCTCCTGTAGCTGGAGTTGTAGGTGGTTGAGAACTGCCTTGTGTGAGTGCTGGGAGCTGAACTCAGATTCTCTGCAAGAGCAGACATGTTCTTAACATTGGAGCCATCTCCACCCCAGCCATAAACCCCATATTTTAAAGTTAATTTCTTTGATCTGATTGAAATGAGTCTTTTCCCACTAAATAATGGATACATATTAATAACTGTTGAGCTGACCATATCAAAAGGAGTTTGTGCTTAAAAGTCTTGATATCTTACAATGTGATACTTGTGATTGTAGGTACATTTGTCCCATGCCCTCTGTGCTTCGTCTACTCTGTATCTCCACTCCTTCTGCGCCCCCCCCTCCATTGATGTTTGGAGCTCTGGAGATAAATCTAGAGCCTTGGGAATGCTAGGAAAATGCTCTACCACTGAGTTTGGTGCCCAGACACCTTACCAATTTTAGCAATCGATTCTTATGTGTTATGTGTAATGTACTATAGTCTTAAGCACCAAAGTATGTTATTTGGACCACATTTAAATCACTTTTTTTTGAGGCAAGGTTTTTATATGTAGCCCTGGCTGTATGGAACTGTAGATCAGCCTGTCCTTGAACTCACAGAGTTCACCTGCTTCTGGCTCTTGAGTACCATGACCAGTTCAAACCACTTTCTTAAGGAAGCTGTTTTTGATTTATTTCTTTTTATACATGTTGTAGGCATTTGTGTTCATATACCTTTGCCAACATATGAATTAGAAAAAAGACCCTTGGAAGAAAGTGTGCTAGGTCGCAGAGATAGACACTTATATTGTGGTATAAACTGCTTAATTGTAGAGCCTTTTATACAAGTAACCCTCAAAGAGTTTGAAAAATCTCTACGTTTTTGCCAAGAGTTAAGACTAAAATCTTTGAAAACGAGTGTGTATGTTCCTTACTTTATGAACTTTCCCTTTAGCTGAAAAAGTTTTATATATAGTGTAGAATTCACAAGGTTTTTGTGTGCTTCTGTTTTGTTGTGAGACTGGATCTCACTGTGTAGCCCACATTGGAACTCACTGTCCTGTCTAGCTAACTTACTGTCTGTTTCTGAGGCACCAAGCCTGCAGGTGTGAGCCACTGTGCCTAACTTCTCTAGAGGTTTGTTTTGTTGTATTAGGGATGGAACATAGGACGTCTCAAATGCCAAGAAATGTCCTATCACTGAGCTTTACAGAAACCTACTTACAGGCCTCTATGAAGATTATTTTATTTTATTTTATTTTATTTTTAATCTCATGTGTTTGGTGTTTTGCCTGTATGCACCAGGTGCATGCCTAGTGCCTGAGATCAGAAGAGGGATTTGGATCTTCTGGAACTGGACATGCAGTTGTAAGCTGCCACATGGGTGCTGGGAACCCAGGTCCCTAGGAAGAACAGCCAGTGTTTTGTTTTGTTTTTTTTTTTAAACTTTATTTATTTATTTTGCCTTGGTGTTTGCCTGGAACCACAGACAGTTGTTAGCTGCCATGTGGGTGCTGGGAATCGAACCCGAGTCTTCTGGAAGAGCAGACGGTGCTCTTAACCGCTGAGCCATCTCTCCAGCCCCCAGCCAGTGTTTTTAACTCAGCCATTTCTCCAGCTTTCTACAAGGTTTTTAAAGATGGTTCCTGTTTTTTCTTTTTCAGAGACAGTTAGGCTTAGCTGATTGTTTTTATATTTATCATTGTCTGTTGGCTTTCTGCTGTGGATGGGGTGAGTTGCTGCTCCTCCCCATCCTCCACAGTCTTCCCTGTTCTGTGTGCTTCAGCCTGGATGGATAGGTTGCTTATAATTGGATCTATATGATAGACGATGATTTTCACTTGCACTGTAGAAGTTGTATTTCTTACCCTCTTTTAAACTTTACTTTGTTTTCTATGCTACACTGTAACTGTAAACACATCTCTTGCTACTTTTCTAAATGTTCAAGTTGCTTACAGGCTTGAGACTGTAGGTCACTGCCTTCCCTAGCCTAAGTTGGCATTCTTAGAGTTCCTTTTACTGCACTGAATTTTTTAGGCTCTGTTTACTACCTTCTTCCTTCCTTCCCTTGAATATGAAGAGCTTGTCCAGTTTCCCGAGAGGGTGTGCAGACGAGGTAGTATTTCAAAATGTTGCATCATCATTGTGCTCTCAACACTTCCAGCATAGTTTGATTTGGATAACCATTTTCTTCAAGAACTTAAAAAGCGATACCATATTGCTTTGTTACTAGATATTGTTGTTCAAAAGTGCAATGCTTCTTTCTGTGCTTTCTACTTACTCATCCAACAAATTTTTTTTGAGGTAATGCTGTGTGTACTAAGTATAACTATTTGAGGTACATCATTGAAATAGACAAATTCCACCTTCCAAATAAGGGTGAATGGGCCTGGAACAATAAATATAAATACATTGTATAGTATGCAGAACATAGTATAGTCTAGGAAATAAACATTAGAGATGCCTGTGAACTAAGGAAAGAAGAAGAAAGGTGTTAAAACATTTAGAAATTTTAGGAGTGCACATAAGAGGGGTTAGTAGTCAGGGCACAGGTTACTTTCTTTTTGTTGTTTAAAAATCTTTTTTAGGGCTGGAGAGATGGCTCAGTGGTTAAGAGCACTGACTATTTTTCCGGAGGACCTGAGTTCGATTCCCAGCATCCATATGGCAGCTAACAACTGTCTGTAATTCCAAGATCTGACACCCTTACACAGTCATACATGCAGGAAAAACACCAATTCACATAAAACAATATTAGAAAAATCTTTTTATTACATTTTAGTGTGGAGGTGTCCACATGTCCATGTGGCATGATAATGTATGTGTAAGCAAGACAATACCCTGTAGGAGTTCTCCTTCTACTGTAAGTGTGGGTCCTGAGGATTGAACTCAGGATTGAATTATCTTTGGAAGAGCAGCTTCTGCTGCTGCTGCTGCTGCTTCTCCTCCTCCTCCTTTTTCTTAATTTTATGCGCATAGGTGTTTTGCCTGCATGTCTGTGTGAGGGTGTTGGATCCCCTAGAACTGGAGTTACAGACAGTTGTGAGCTGCCATGTGGATGCTAGGACTTGAGCCTGGATCCTCTGGAAGAACATCCAGTGCTTTTAAAATCTGAGCTACCTCTCTAGGCTCCTTGAATGAGGTTCTTATTGCTTCATCCTTTTGAGTTGCAAACATTCTTTACAATGCTCAGATTAGGTTATAATTTAAACCAGAGAAACAGGGTTGGTCTCATTGAGGAGGTAATGTATGAATAAGATTTGAATCCAGGAGAAAAGTGTTTGAAGGCAGAAAGTCCAATGGAACAACATAGCCTTCTCATTGAAGACTGAAAAGAAAGAAGTGATTGATAAAGTATTGCAAACACATCATCATATTGTTTAGGGCCTTAAACACCATTTGTAGGATTTTAGTTTTCAGTTTGTATGAACAGCCATGAGAGGGTATGGAGCAAAGGAGTGAGATAACGTGATATAAATTTAAATTGGACTAAGCTTGCTGTGCTTAGAACATATTAGTAGAATGAATGTGGGAGACAAAGATGAAAGAGAGTGACGGGATTAGGAAGATGTTGTAATCTTCCAGGTGAGGAAATAGTATCTTAGGCTAGATAGTATTATAGAGATGTTGAGTAGAATGGTTGGCTTCTTATGTGATTTTTAAGGAGGAACAGTTAGATTGACTGGCTGTTTTAGGTATAGGATGTAAAAGAGGGGGGAGGGGTGACTTAAGTCTCCTGATCTTCTACTTCCTCCTCTCATGTGCTGATACTACAGACAGCTGAGTCCTTCCTTCCTTCCTTCCTTCCTTCCTTCCTTCCTTCCCTCTCTTTTAAAATTTGGGCTAGATATACATGTTTTAAAAACTATTTTTTTAAATTATAATTAACACCATTTTCCTCTTTCTTACTCTCAAACTCATGGCCTCTTTTTCTTTAATCGTTTAGCTGCATGTATTACATAATATATAAATAAAACATGCTCAGTTTGTATAATGCTAATTCTGTATATGATCTCAGTGTTGACCACTTGGTATTAGATAACCAATTGGGGGGGTGTGTTTCTTTCCTGGGAACAGCCTTTTTTTTTTCTCTCGGCATTCC
Source organism: Sigmodon hispidus (assembly GCA_004025045.1). Taxonomy (NCBI): domain Eukaryota; kingdom Metazoa; phylum Chordata; class Mammalia; order Rodentia; family Cricetidae; genus Sigmodon; species Sigmodon hispidus. The sequence goes on from PVIH01018754.1 coordinate 27,099, forward strand.
CCCATTTGCCTGTAGTTTTTTTCCCTAGGATTGAGGCTCCCTGTGAGTTTCCATTGGTGGCGTCATTGTTAGCTATGTTGATGAGACTTCATGGATGTAGCTTCTGACATTTCTAGGAGACAGTCTCACGGTAGACTAACAAACTCTTGTTCTTTGGCTCTTCAACTGTCCACCCCTCTTCCTTCTTACACAGTGATCCTTGAGCTTTAGGTACAGGAATTTTGTTGAAGATGTGTCAGTTGGGACTGGGCGCCACACAATCTCTTGTTCTCTGGATTTTGGTTGGTTTTTTAGTTTTCTGTAAAGATTTATATGTATGATGTGTAATTTTAGTAGATAGATAATAAATGGTTCCATATGACCTTTTCTGGAAGACTTCCTGCTATTTTATCCTCCTGTAGTTTATCTCTCTCCTCCTTCGTAATTAAAACCTCTCTCCCTGTCTTTCCCATTTCTTCCACAAAATCATTTACAATCTGTCTTCTCTCTGTTGCTCTTCTTCCCTCTCCACAGTCCCCTCTACTTTGCTGGTTTCTGAGGTTATTCCAGGTTTTATACTCATATCTGAAGACTTGAAGCTAGGAGCCTATGATGACAGAGAACTTGCAGTTTACCTCACTAAATGTTTTCTAGTTCCATCCATTTACCTGGCTAGACCCCTGTGAAGGATGTACCTAGAAATAAAAATTTAAATTCTTGGGGAATTTAAAGAATCATCTATGCTACCAGTGTAAGAAAAGGTGACTGTGGGCAACTCTGAAGTTCAGGAGTTAGGAGAGAAAATTGGGTAATCAGAGGACAATGAAAAGGATTGGGAAGATAGAAAACCATCATAGTTAGTGATTAAAGCTTCTATATAAAGTTTATAAGACAGGATCTGTAAACTGTCATGTTGGTAACAATTTGCAACTTTCAGACAAAATGTACTGAAATATTGGATACTGGGTGCTAACTTTATGTCTTAAGGCAGTTGTGGAATGAGCTGCTGAGCAGGCTGGGAGTTGGTTCTGGAGATCAGAATACCTGGCTGGGGATCTAGTTTTGTTAGTGTTTTTGCCTAGCAAGAATGAAGCTCGGAGTTCTGTCCACAACACTTTATAAAACTGAGCACGGTGGCAGGAGGTTCAAGAGTTCACGTGAGTTAGAAACTGGTCTGGATCACATGAAACCCTGTCTCACAAAAGCAAAATGAACACACAAAGTTTTATTAGAGAGCTGAATGTCCAGGCTAGTTTGTTTCATTGACCTAGAGAAATAGTTCAAATCTGGTGTTTCTTTGGATTTGGGGATATTTGGATAGATTTTGTAAGTTGAGCATTTCTAACCTAGATATCTGAAATGCTTCAAAATTAAAAAAAAAAATTTAAATGTCATTTTTTTGGACTTCGGATTTATTGATGCTTTGTGTGTGTCTAGATATTCTTGTAAAAATAAAGACTTCTACAAATAGCTTGTTGGGGTGACGAATACTGAAAATCAACATATATTGAATTTCATCTGTATCACTAAATAACAGAACAGAGTAGAAAGTTCACATAGCTTTTGTGGAAAAGGCAAGACCTTCAGTTGTCTAACTTTAGTTCTCTAACTTTTTTCAAAACTCTCTTGAGATACTGAGGTTGTAACAGAAAAGGTACCACATTTATTTTTCCTGGTAAATGAGAAAGGGAAAATTTTATTATGGTATTTCCCTCTATCTGCCATTTTAGTTGCTGAAGTTTTATTTATCTATGATCAGCTGTCCCCAAAATATATGGAAAATTTCAAAAAGGATACGTAAATTTTAAATTTGTATGATGGAATCATTTATTGCCCCACTTGAGTTACTCTCTCTAGTGTTTCCTTCCATGTGTATGTGCTACCTACCAATTAGTCAGTCAGGAGCCAACTAAGTTATACCACCTACTGACAAGATAAACTGTCGTAGTACTACAGTGTGTAAGTCTCAATAATTCTTGTTTTACTTAAAAATGTGGCTCCAGGGAACTGGAGAGAGGCCTCAGCAGCACCAACAGGCTGCTCTTCCATAGGACCCAGGTTTGAGTCCTGGCACCAATATGGTTGCTCATGGCAGTCATTCCAGTTCCAGTATACTTGAAACCCTCCTCCTGCCTCCACAGGCACTAGACACACACATGGTGACAGACATATACACAAGCAAAACATTTATACACAGAATTTTAAGAAAAAGAAAATTTAGACAATAGCTCAGAAATGTAAGAGTTTTATCACTAGTGATTAAGATCTCGAAGAGAAGGTAGCAACCACTTTCCTTAAATGAAAAGTTCAAATTCTTGATTTCATAGAAAAGAAAAGTTCTCAGAGAACACATAGAGTAAATTATTGGTAATCTCTTAACTGTGCCTAATTTTAAATTAAACTTTGTTATAGGTCCATATAGTATGTATGTATGTATGCATGCATATGTATTGCCCCTAACCACAGTATATGTAGGGTGCAGTACTGTTCACAATTTCTGGCATCAGCTGCGGGTTTTGGACTTGCTCATAGATAAGGAAGGAAAAGTACTCTATTGGGACTGTAAAGTTTTTGTTTTGGGGGATGCCAGTACTTCATTTTTGACATTACACAGACAAATTGTGCGTGCTATGTAGTAGAACTGACTACAGTGCTAAAGCTGTGGCTGTACCATTCCCACAGTGAAATCTGAGATTTGCAGGATTACATATTCTTACAGCACTCAGGACTACTGACAGTCATTTGGTTAGCCTTGGTACTAAGCTAATAATGACAGATTGCTTTTCCTTTGGCTGGAGACAGAAGGAAGAGGTTTAGGGGATTCTTGGTGATGTAACATTTAGCAGGCTTACTTCTGTCTGCAGTGCCCTTTTTGGTTGGTTGGTGGGTTTTTTGTTTGTTTGTTTGTTTTTTTGAGACTGAGAACTCAAGAGACCCACCTGCTTTTGCCTGCGTGGATTAAAGGCATAAATTGTTAACTATGCCTGGTTTATATGCTCTCTTGATGTTTCCAAAGGATTCTTTAAAATCTCTGTCTTCGTCTTCTTTATCATCACCCTTTCCTCTCCCACAAGAGAGGTTGACTGTGCTTCTTTTACAAACGAGTGAAAGACTGGTATTTTCTTAGCATTCTCCAGCCTGACTATATATGTAAATACTTTCTTCTGCTGATACAGAGGAAGTTCCTTTATTTTCTCAGGTACTGAACATTGATCACAGAGGCCTGCACATGCCCTGCTTGTCTTTTTAGTTTTTGAGACAGGATCTCACTAAGTTGCCCAGGCTTGCCTTGAACACATTTTTGCTTGTTCTTTTGCTCAGCCTCCCATGTAGCTGGGTTTACTGGCCAGACCCACTAGTCCTGGATACAAGAGGGAAGTTCTCTCTTCCCACAATATGGTTCTTGTTTGAATTTTAGAAAGTCTCCCTTCAACTTACTAAGTATGTTACTGCTCTTTTCTGCTTCTTGGGCTCTCCTTCTCTGTTTACTGGACCCTAATGCTTATGTTCTGCTATCTCCTATTTAAGGACGACAGAAAAGAAAGTTAAAGTGTCAGCTTTCTAGCTACCATGCACTTGCTTCTCGTTATGGCCCTCTCCTTAACTGCTGTTCTCCAGCATACTCTCCTGTTCTTCTGTGTGACTCTATACTAGACGCAACTCCAAGAATCCTTTTGCCAAAGTTCTCTCTAGGTGCCTGGATTGGGGCTGTTTTCTTACCATGTGATTACTACTTTGCTGAAATAAACAGAGGGAAATACCCCCTTTGCTTTATTTTTAAGAACCTTAACCTCAGCCTTGGTGGTGGCCCACACCTTTACTCCCAGCATTTGAGAGGTAGAGGCAGGAAGATCTCTGTGAGTTCAAGGCCAGACTGGTCTATAGAGAGTTCTAGGACAGTCATTGCCACACAGAGAGACCCCATATCAAAAAGAAAAATCTCCAACAACAAAACCCTTGCCCTTGATAGGTAGGGGTTTTGTACATATCAAGCCCTCCTGCCAGCACCAGTTGAGTGTCCTGTAATTCACTATGACACTCCCTCCCTCAAGTTTGACCCTACAGTTTACGTTCTATGTCTAGATGTCGTCATTTTCAGATAAATTTACCCTTCTGACCACCAGTATGTTATGGATGGATACAAAGTAGAGTTTACAGGATTACTTTCTTTGATTTGATAGCTAGCTAGGGTGACACACAGAATTCTGGTACATATTTTTACTGCTGTCCATTTGTTATAAATGATATAAATAACATACAGTGAGCAGCCAAGGAGAAGAAATGAATAACTCAAGTTAGAAGGAGAGAGGCTAGAAACTTCTGGGCCTTCTCCTGTGTACACCCTCTAGACACTTCCACTTACCCCTCTTTTTGGAACTAAGCCCTTTCCTTGTGGGACTTTATTTTATTTATTATTTTATTATTTAAACATGGTTGATTAAATCTCTGACCTTTTGCAGTCAATTCTACCTATAGTCAAGAAGTTCCCTGCTTTGAAAGGTTGTTTTTGAATGACCGAGTTGTATCCATGGCCATAGTCCTCTAGCTAACATATCTCCAGCTATCAGCCTTTCATTGGCATACAGAGATTTCAAGCATTTTGGCCCTCCCCTCTTCCCCTCTCCAAAGTGCTGATTAGAGCTTGGTGTACTGGCCTCAAGACTTCCATTTCTTGTTAGATAAGTTTGATTACTTCAATAGTTTTCTTAAAAATTCTATCACTGTAGCTTGAGTCTTTACATAGTTTTATCTGCTTATTCTTTTACTACTTTTTAAAATGTGAATAATTTGAGTTCCTTGAAGAATTTAGTGAAGATAATTTATCCTAACAATGATGTGCATGTGAGTTTTCTTTTTATTTTTTAACTTTTTATTTATTTATTTATTTTGCGATAGGGTTTCTCTGGGTAGCCCTGGCTATCCTGAAACTCTCTCTGTAGACCAGGCTGTTTTCCTGAGTGAAGGGACTAAAGGTGTGCACCACCACTGCCTGGCCCCTTTTCAGGTTTTAATAAAAATATATTTGTTTATTATGCATACAGTATTTTGCCTGTACAACAGAAGAGGAATCCAGATCTCATAGATGGTTGTGAGTTGCCGTGTGATTGTTGAGAATTGAACTCAAGACCTCTGGAAGAGAGTAGCCAGTGCTCTTAACTTCTGAGCCGTATCTCCAGCCGCAGCCTCTCCTCAACCCCCCTTTTCAGTTTTATACTTTGTTATGGCCTCCATGTATGGCTTCCATGTGAACATAGAACTGGCTATACATAGGAGTTTGTGAAAAATAGAGAAGGCCTGCTGGTGGAGCTCTTCCCTGGAATATTTGAGGGCCTTGTGTTACTGGACTCAGGATCATAGTACACCCCATTGCAACAGGTTTCCCAACCCATTTTCAATAATCAACGAGAAAAGCTAAATTAGTAGGGAAAGGCAGAAGGGGGTATTTGTTCAATGAACCACATTGGGAAGAGGGATAAAGATAAGTGATACTGGTCCCTAACTGAGGTTTAAAGGAAAGGGGATATACACCTAATTAAGCAGTGTGGCCAAGGTATTGCCTTATCACTGCCTCTGTTCCCTGTCTTTCCTGCAAGGTCATTTGACAACTTGGAGATCTTTCCATTGGAGATGAAAGTCTCCTCTTGTTGTGTACCCCAGTGTCTTATGCAATTCCTGAGGAATTCTCATTTTTTAGGACCAGTTTTAGTAAGAGAGGCACAAGTATGTTTTTAGATCTGCCAGGCAGGCTGGTTATGCTTGGTCTAGATCCACAGCAAGCCGTACAATGTAAAAAATCAAAAGACATAGACCTCCCAAATTAAAATCAATTTTTTTTGTTGTTGTTGGTTTTTTTTTTTTTGTTGTTGTTGTTGTTGTCTGTGTTTTTTTACAAGATCCATGGATGGTTAGTAAGTTAGTGAGTTTGAGAGCTATTGTGGTCTAGGGATGGACTCTTCCTTTAATGAATACTTTTCAGATGCTGGGATGTTTTATTTCTTAGATGACTTGCTCTTTTATTTATTATTAATCACTGTAGGGTCTCTTTTACATAATGCCTATGGGGTTCTGATTAGGTATTTTTCTGAAGTGAAATCCTCAGTAGGGAATCTTGGAAGAAGCAAATGCTTTACAGATTTGAGTTGCCTTGCCAGTCACTGTCTGTGTTTCTTTTCTATATCAGCTTTCTGTCAGGTTCTTTTCTTGACACACAGAGACCCAAGGACAACCCCTGTCTTCAGGAAAGTCTCCTTTGAGAATGAGTCTCCTTGGCCTGGAATGCACTATTTTTGCTAGATTGGCTGGTCCTAGAGCTCCAGGAATTCTGTCTTCGCTTCTGAGTGCTGGAATAACAAATGCTCCCCCACACTTGGATTTTTTTTTTTTTGTGTGTGAGGAGGTTGAACTAGAACTTCATGCTCGAAGAAGTGAGATTATCTCCAGCATGTTTAAGTGTTTTAATTAAAATCCCTAATATAGAGTGTAAATTCATAATTGGATAGTTATGATTTTATTAGCTTTTTTTGCTACTTAGAATTTGAACTCAAGGTCTTGCATTTGATAGTTAGATATGAAATATACCACTTGAATTAAAAAAAGAACAAAGGACATGATGGCTCTTAGGCATGGTGGTTATTGTAGATAAAAGGAAGAACATAGTCAGAGGCAGGGGCATCTGGGAGCGCCCAGAGTGACTGTGACCCTAGGCCAGGTTATGAGGAGAAGGGGAGAGAGGAGAGCCAGTAAAGTGTTAATAAACGGTGGGCCAGTGGTGGGGGACAGGACCAACAAGGCTGGATTATATAGGGAAGGGCAGCTCAGCCCTGGGCTGGAGAAATTTAGAGTATGGTGTAGTGGGTGAGGATGACTATAGTGGGGAGTACTATCCTTCCCATCTTGATCTTGGGGTAATAGCCCCAAGCAGGTGGCCTTTTGGTAATCATAGGATCTGGGGAACAATGCTCTTCTGCCTGTGACCTTTGGGTACCCACTTTTAGGGCCTAGATTAAGATCTAGGATATCTAATATGGAAGCCCCCTTCTCTCTAGCACACCTGGATTGTGAAGACCTGGGCCTGGTCAGGCAGCTGATTGATCCCTAGCCTCCTTCCAAGGACTCTACAACTAATTTGTCTTGTCCTGTATCTGTGAGTTGATTTCCCTGTAGCATTTGTTAATAAATAATCCATTTCTTAGTAGTTTATGGGATTTCTGTAATAGTGGGGGGGGGGCAAGGCAGCCATACCCAGTAACTGGTAGGAACTGAGGGATGGAGGGAGAACCTGACATGTTAAATAGGCACCTCAGTCATTGGTCCCAGGTTTGAGACCTCACATCCTAGTCTTTTGTTGATAATCAGTGATGAGGAATCTTTCTATGACTGCTTTCTGCAGACATTGTGGTGTGTTGTTGGAGACCCAAGACAGCTGGAATGTTAGCAAAGAATGTTGGAAGAGCAGGGTGTTTCACTTGTCTAGGCTCTATGGGACCATCTGGGGCTAAGGAAGTGCAGGTCACATTGGTCTGTGAGACTGGACCAGCTGCTTTGGAGCTGTCTAGAATGTCTAGAGGCTCAGGCTGTTTGGAAATTCCATCTGAATGAAGCACATGGGGGTTAGTGAGTTTGGAGTAGTTTGCAGTATTTAGTTGATTGGAAATCTGCTGGAACAGATAAAGATTAGGGACAGAAGAGAAAGTTAAGGATTTTAGGGGGAATTTTAAAAAATAATTTATTTTTATTTTATGAGTATTGATTGGTATTTTGCCTGCATTTATGTCTGTGTGAGTGTATCAGATTCTCTGAATCTGGAGTTACAGACAGTTGTGAGTTGCCATGTGGGTGCTAGGAATTGAACTCGTGTCCTTTGAAAGAGCAGCCAGTATTCTTAACTGCTAAGCTGTCTTCAGCCCCTAGGGGAAAATTTATCTGGAGTGTATATTTGAAACTTGTAGATCCATGGTTCTGGTAGTTAGAGGACTGGATTCCCAAGCCAGGGGTGAGGGTGGGGGAGAGACCTCACTCTGAGAAGTAGGCAGGTAGGAAGAAATTTAGGAATACATGAGTCTGTTTGGCCTTCGAGACATAGATTCAAGTTCGTTCCCTGAAGCCACTATCTAGATGGTTCCTCAAGGCTCCGGTGTTCTAGATGTCTTTGTTTGGGGCAGTGTTTGTCATTTAATCTTTAGCTACCACATAGCTAGATCCAGGTTTGAGAGGTGTTTCTGTGGAGAAGGACTTGGGGGACCACCTTATGTTCACCAGGCAGAGAAGAGCAGTCAATCCAAAAGTATCTCTAGCATCAAAATAAAGCTTTAAGCCATAAATACAGCCTGTAGGGAGACTGGGAACTTTTCTGATTCTTTTATAATGCGCTGTTATAGATACCAGGTTTTTGTGTGATTTAGTTTATCCAGATAGCTAAAGCTTAACAAAATGAGCATAGAGAAAGAAGTTAGATAGGTATTACTGTGACCCTGGGTAGACCTTAGGAATTTATAAACCATATTTATCAAACATGTTGTTACTTATCTAAATTTTCCAGAAGCCTGGAGTTGAGCAGTTAGCAAAGACATAGTTAGGTGTAAATCTGAAAGTCAGCTTTTGTTAATCTGAGTAGACCTTTATAACCTTAAATTTTTATTATCATAATTTATACCAATTCAAAGTATTTTGGAGACTTGTTTCATTAGTCTAAAAGGAGAAGCAGAGGGCTCAGTAGGACAAAAAGCTACGTAGATGTTGCCTTAGTTAGTTTATATTATGTGATCATCATAAGATGGTAGTTAAGTCACATGGCATGTACCTTTTAACCTTAGTAAAGATGGCTGCCAGTTACATAGCTGTTATTTAAAGATTTATTTATTATGTGTACAGTGTTCTGTCTGCACGTATGCCTGCAGGTCAGAAGAAGGCACCAGATCTCATTACAGATGGTTTTGTTACAGAAGGTTGTGAGCCACCATATAGTTGTTGGGAATTGAACTCAAGACCTCTGGAAGAACAGCCTCTTAACCACTGAGCCATCTCTCCAGCCTTTAAAGATCCACTGGGTTTTTTTTTTTATTTTTTTATTTTTATAAATCACTTAAAAAGAACAATAGCAACAATAAGACATGAATCTCACTGAGTGGTAATGATGCACACCTTTAATTCCAGTACTTGGGAGGCAGAGGCAGGTGGATTTCTGTGAGTTCCAGAACAGCCAAGGCTATACAGAGAAACTCTGTCACAAACAAACAAACAAAAAAGAGTTGAATCCAAGTTACATATAAAACATATTCTAAGCAAGAGTTGAATCGTATATGCAGTAACTTATAGCAAATTAAAATAGCCTATAAATAGATTTAAAAAAAAAAGAATTATTAATTGTGTGGTTGGTGGGAATTGAACTCAGGACCTCTGGAAGAGCAGTCAAGTACTCTTAACCACTCAGCCATCTCTTCTCTCCAGCCTCCTAATAGATTTTTAATTATAAGTTTTTGTTATAAATTTAAAGCTCAGTTTTGTTACAGATTTATACATATTTTTTAACTGTACTCAATGAACTTAGAAATCCTGAGATAGAATTTACAACATAGTTTTAAGAGATTCTTTTGAGAGCCAAGAGAAATTGTAGAGATAAAGATTTTTAAGAGTAGGAAGTATAAGTGTAAAGCAGAATTAGTTTAGATATAAGAGATTTGGGGATCATTTGTTTATACTGTAGCAGTAGTTAAGATTTGTAAGAATTTGGAAATGAAGTGCACTAATTTTTGCCCTGACTTGTACTGAGGCCAAGCTGTTTATAGTTCGAGGAGGGGGTGTGGATGTTGAAAAATGAAACACTGATAGAGGGAATTTTATAAACTCCAAGAGGAGCTGAGAGATAGCATGTAGTGGCCTAGAGGGGTTTAGAGAAGCTGTGGGAGGAGTTTCTGCCTATTGAGGAGGGGTCTGGGAGCTCCTGAGGAGAGAGGAATCTTTGGAGGGAGCTGAGAGCAGAAGCTGCAGACTGCAGGCAGGAGCTGAGCAGTAGCTGGCAGGACTGCAGGTCCTCTGGGGAGGTGAAAGAAATCTAGCTGAGCTGAGGTGGATAAAGAGTCTTTGTGACAAGAATTTCTATCCAGGGCATCCTCCAGGGGAATGGGAAACTTGTCAAAGAGAACAGTGTTCCAAATCTCAGAGGACAGGTGTCCCTTCTTATGTGACTGGGGCTTAAGTAGGGTGAAAGGAGCTTCCTGGTCCACTGGCGTGGGTTTTGCAGTGAGGCAGACAAAGCAGGCTGCTGGGGGTGACACATAGCCTGTAGAGAGACGAGGCAGCAGGGAAAGGTAGACAGTAAGTGTCTGTCTGTCTTTAGTAGAGAGACCCAGGTGGATGGAGCAGGCCAGAGCTGAGAGATGGGAGGTGAGTGCTCAGGTGGGTAGAAGGCTGGAGGAGTCAGAGATACA
>PVIH01018755.1:0-37502 GCA_004025045.1 Sigmodon hispidus
TTGTTTTGATTTGCATTTCTCTGATGGCTAAAGATGAAGAGCACTTTTTCAGGTGCCTTTCAGCCATTCGTAGTTCCTCTGCTGAGAATTCCCTTTTTAGATCTGAACCCCATTTTTTGATAGGGTTATTCAAGGTTTTGTGATCTAAATTCTTGAGCTCTTTATATACCTTAGAGATCAGTCCTCTGTCACTTGTAGGACTCAACCAAATTCTATACCTTTGCCTTTCACTTTACTGTCTGCACACCAGAGTTGGCAGCCTAGAATAGGCTGGCTGCATTCCATGCATGGTGCAACAATCCAAGCCCAAGAAAAGCTGCCACTTTTAAATTATGTCTTAGAATGTTTATCATACTTAGAAATGCAGAATACAAAGCACAAATTCCCTATTTTCTAGACTCTCCAATAGTTTAACATTTTTATTGTTTTTTGAAAATCAATATCAAACTTTATATAAAAAAGCAAAACATTCAGAATAGCTAAAAAAAATACAGTAATAAAACTTCTCTTTTCTCTAAAATACTTGAAACATAAGAAATAAAATCTAAAGCTTCTCAAGCCAGGTTAGGCTCAGCTACAGATAAAGAAAGCACAGTAGGTCACTCATTAGTGGACTTTAAGCAAAAATATTCTGTTTTTCATTGAAAGATGGTGGGTGAATAAAGTGATTTAAAACACACACACACACACACACACACACACACACACACACAAAACAAAGCAAAACTTCTGGTTTGTCTGTAGTTTAAGTTTTTTACACCCATAATAGGCTATCTTCTTGCCAAGACAGTGAAATAGCTTGACTTTGCCTTTACAGCCACAGATGTCCGGCTATCAGAAAGCAGACAGGTTTATTTGACATGTGCTATCAAAATGGCTCTGCTTCTTATCCTTTACTCAAGAAATGTAATGTGACCCTCAAATATAACTCTTATATTGTCTAAAGCTTTCTGTTGGTAATATATAATAGTGTAAAGGCAAAGAGGGAAGATTTCAAGATAGACCAATAAACTTACCATCAGAAAGCATGTGTTCTTTTCCTACCTCTCAGATAGATGAATTTAGTTTTCATCAACTTTTTTTTTTTTTTTTTTTTTGCAAACCAATAAAAGTTGGGTTTTTTCCCTTGGGAGTTTCTAGTCTCATTAATAAGAATTTAAAACTGAGTGTAGGGATGCACACCTTTAATCCCAGCACTTGGGAGGCAGAGACAAGTTTGAGGCTAGCCTTGCATACATAATGTTTTTCAAAATAGTGAGAGCTACACAGTGAAATCCTGTCTTGGGAAAAAACCTAAATAATAAAATAAATTTAATAATGAACCTACAAAAGGCTCAAAGACACAGTTTATCCAGCATAATATTTTTATTGATAATTTGAAAATTTTACATCATGTACCCTTTCACACTCACTTCCAAGTCCTCCCACATCTGCCCCCATCTTTGTGACTTCCCTGTGCCATCACCCCCCACAAAAGAAGGAAAAGAACAAAAACCTCACAAGTCAAATTTGTGTTGCCAATATACTCACTAGAGCATGGTCAACCTCCTAGTTAGACAGCTTCTGAGGCCTTTCCTACTCTCAGAACCCCCACTCCATTGTGGAAAGATATACTTCATCATCGTTATTACAGTTTTTCAATGTTGAGTTTCTCTGTGTGTATTCTAGCTGTTCTGAAGCTTGATGTGTAGACCATGCTGGAATCCAACTCACAAAGATCTGCTTGCCTTTGCCTCCTGAGAGTAAGACTAGTGACATGTGCTATTATTACACCTGACTACATTATTCTGTATTGTGCAATGGGGCGCTTAATTTTTCAATTTCCTATCCTTCTCCCTATCATTCTTGTTCTTTTTTTTAAAAAAAATATTTCTGTTTTTCCTTCATCTTGCTTCTTTATATTCTTTTTCTACCCCCTTCTTTTTCCTCTTTCCCTACCCCTTTCCTTTATTTTATTCAATTATTGTTTTCATCACAATTAATTTTTGTCCTACACTTGAAATTATTTCATTTTTATTTCTATAATGATTGGTGTTGTAGCTTTAGTCAGTTTGAAGTCTATTTCTACATATAATTTGTTTATGGTGTTATTACAGTAGATTATTTTCTATATTCTGGGTAGTTAACTGAGGCCTGAGACCTCAAGATAATGCTACTGATTACATCAAACCAGAAGATGTAAACACTCCAAAATATTTAAAAATGTTGTAACAAAAAATGAGAAAGGTAAAATGTAGAATCATGACTATTTAAACCTCAGCAATTCTCCAATTAGCAATTCCAAAAGTAAATAAGAGGTAAAGTCCCATAGAAATAATCAAAAGTCCAACCGTAAGAAAGATTAATGCAGGATAGTGGTGGCACACCCCTTTAAACCCAGCACTTGGAAGGCAGAGGTGGGTAGATCTCTGTGAGTTTAAGAACAGCCTGCTGTACAGAGGGAGTTCTGAAATAGCCAAGGCTACACAGAAAAAGCCTGTCTCAAGAAAAAAAAAAAACAAAAACAAAGATTAATGACATCAATGATGACATAAACAATCAGATTGACTGAGGAAGTGAATTCAAGGTCTAGATAAGGAACTCAGCAATATCTCTGAGAATTTCAGCTCTGTAGCTGAGAACTTCAGCAAGGAAGTAGAGATTTGAAAAAAATGTAAATATAAAAACCTCAGTAAATCAAACTTTAGTGATAAGCATTATAAAGAAACCCGAAAGGGAAAAATAGCAATTATGAGAGGTAAGGCCAAGAAAATATGACATCTAACTAGAAAATAAAAATCAAAGATAATCACAAACTTTGAGAACCCTGGCATGTGATCAAGAGATAACACTTTACAATTTATGGGCATAAGGAGCTGAGATAAAAATGAAGGGTAATGCTGTGTGGTGTTGGCACATGCCATTAATCTCATTGTTTGAGAGGTGGAAGCAGGTAGATCTTTAAGTTAAAAGCCACACTTGGTCTACAGAATGAGTGCCAGGACATCCAGAATTAACCAGGGCTACACACACCCTGTCTGAAAATACAAACAAAAACAGCAAAAACACAAAGCACTAACAAAAAATTAATGGCATAAAAATTCATATAATGAAAATATAAAAAGAACAGCACAAACATATGAAAAGTAGTAGTTATTCCAGTACAAGAGGTGTTTAAAATCCCTAGAAGACATGATTAAAAGACACATTTTATAAACTTAAAATATTTACTACAGAAACAGTACTGCATCTGAGAGAAAAACTGCCACCTCAGCTACTCAAGGAAGACCATCAGAATAATAGAATACTTCTCAACAGAAGCCCTAACAGCCATAAAATCCTGGCATAATATATTTCAAGCTCTAATAGGAAATAAAATCAACTGATAACCACAAGCACTGCTTCCAGAAATGTTACATTAACTAACAAACACAAGTCAAGGACATATCACTACTGAGCCAGTATTACCAAAACCACCTAAAGGAATATCACACAATAGTGGGAAGAAAAGGTCAGTTTTAATCACAAGAGCACAAGAGAGAACATGTTTTATAAAATAAAAAAAGAATCTTAGAAAAATAAGAATGGGTCAAACCTCAAAACTTCTAGTAGGAAAGAAAGAATAAAAATAAGAATAAAATTCTGGTAGACAATAATGAAGTGAAGATAAAGAACAAATCAAAAAATGAATAAAAGAAGTAGCTGTATTTTTTTAAATTAAGAAAATATTAGTCAAACTAATAAAAAACAATAAGTCAATGAAACCAGAGATGAAAAAATAGAAAATAAATGGATGACAATGAAATCCAAATGATTATTAGTAATTTCTTTAAGTCCTGAAAAAAATCTAAAAGCAATGAGAAAATTTCTAAGACCCAAATAAATTATCAATATTAAACCAAAATGCTGTGAACAATTTATACAAACTTTTAAATTAGCAATGAGATTAAAGTGTCATAATGAATAACTGATGTAGTAATCTCCCAGTCAATAAAAGACATGTTTTAGAGAAGACCTGTGACCAATGTTTCTTAAGTTGAGCCATAGAACATGAAAGGAAGGAAAAGTGCCAAACATTCTATGAATTGCTATTCTCATGCCCAAGCCAGCATAAACACAGCAAAAACAGAATACCACAAAAATTTCCCCAGTAAACATGTTTATGAAACAATTCAAAATATTTGCAAACTGAGTTATCTAATCTCAAAGGCCCTATGATAACTGATGTGGAATGGGGCAGGGGGAAGGTGAGGGAGGACTGGGAGGGACTGGGAAGAGGAAAGGAGAAGCAGTGGTAGATATGGGAAAAATTTTAAATAAAAATGGGGAAAATATAAAAAAGAAAGTAAATTCCATATGAAGTTTTTTTTTTTTTAATTTTCATCATTTTATTTGAAGTAAATTAGCACTGCCAGGAGAAGGCATGTCTCATTGTTATTTTTTTTAAAACTATGTTATTAAAACATCTTAAATGCCATATTTTTTAGATCTCTGTTGCATTGGAAGATTACTCATCTATCTGAAAATATCTTTGTATACCTAGAAAATCTAAATGACTATAAGCTTGATTATTATAGATGACTATTAATCTGTATCTCTTAATTATACATTACAGTTTTAAATGAGCTGCATAAACATAATACCCAAAACCATAGTAGAAATATACATATAGTATAACATAATTAATTTTAAATTTGCATTAATAAATCAAAATTTTACTAATGAAAAATATGTAAGATTATGTTTGTAGCAATTTGTAACCAATTTGTTACAATTGGTTTGTAAGACAAACATTCATAATTTATTTTTGAGAATTCGGGCATAATTCTTTAGATTACTTCTTGCAGATTGGGAGCACTGGTAATCTTTGGAAGATCCTGAGAAAATTTAGGATTATGATCAAGTCCTGACTGGAGTATTCTGTGAGGCTGAATCATCTCAGCCAACAGCCTTGAAGATGTTCTGGATGCAGAACTCAGAGGAAATTGGAACAGAGGCACTCTGAAACATTAGATCATCTGGACCATTGGAGATTTTTTTAGGGTGTATTACTTGATCAAACCTTATTTTTCTTAACCCAGAATAAATTCACAGCCTCTCATTTCCTATAGAAACAAAAATATAACCTCTTCTCCAAAGTAACATATATTTTGATTTAAATTTTGAAGTCAAGGCATTTTGAAAATATATATGTTGATTTAATTTAGCAGCATTTATAATAAAATGTCTTTTAGCAGGTTTTGCTCCTTCCTCAGCAGTCAAATAATAAAAGATAATCTGGAAAGAAGTTATATCATTTTTATTTTGGAAACCAAGATGATTGTAGAGATTACAGAGCTGAGGCAAGAGCACTAATGTGAGTTTGAGGTCAATCTTGACCACATTGTAAGTAACAGACCAGTGAGGGCTATATAGTAAACCTTTGTCTGAATAAACTAAGAAAACAAACAAACAAAACCACAATAGAGAATCCCCAAATCAACTCACCTTATTTTCTACTAAAGTGCAAAGATAAACAGTTACTTCATAAAAGTGGGGAAATTGGATAGTCACATGTATAAAAAGAGAATTAGATCCCAATGATTCTTAAACAATTATTATATCAATATGAATCAAATACTTTAAGATATAAAGCATCAAAACTGCTTGAGCAAACATAGAGGTAACACAAGATACAAGCACAGCCAATGCCTTAGAGAGAGACAGCAACATTATCAAATGAGGTTGCACATTGAAAGCTTATCATAGCACAAAAAGAAATCAACAAAGTCATTAGGTGGTGTGTATAGAGACATTTTTGTTAACTATATATTCAGCAGGGGATTAAAATAAAGAATATATAAGAAACTCAAAAGATTAATAGTCAAAATCCAAATGATCCAATGGAAAAGCAAATGCAAAATTACCTTTTTATAAAAGATAGTAGGTGTCTAGTAAGTATGTGAAAACAAATCAATGTTTTTAGTCATCAGAAAAGCACAAATAAAAATTACATAAGATTATATTCTATCCTAGTCAAAACCATTAAGAAATGAATGATGTGCTAGGTGTTGTGGTACACCTCTGAAGGCAGAGACTGGCAGAACTATCTATATTTGAGGCCAGTCTGGTCTACACAGAAAAATTCCATGCCAGTCAGATACATGGATGTGCACATGCATGTAAAATGACAAATGCTGATGCAAATGAGGGTGTAGAAAAATATTCATATATTGTTGGTGGTGAGGTAAATTAGTGCATCCACCATAAAAATAAATATGGATATTCCACAAGCTAAGAAGTATATCTCCTGTGTAATGCAAATATACCACCCCAGGGTATAAGTCAGCATACTAGAAACAACAGCTCATGTATGTTAATTGTTTTTTTCTGTTTATGATTGTTTATTCTTTCTTTTCTTTTTTATTATTTTTTGAAAATCAACATCAAACTTTATATAGAAAAGTAATTGTAGCACTATTTGCAAGAGCTTTGATTTCTATCAACAAACAAATGTATAGAAAAGATGTCACACACACATGACATATATATATATATATGTCTTAAAAATAGGACTGAATATGGTGGTCAATTTGGGGAATTTTCAGTGGGGAGCAAGATATGATAAGCACACTAAAGAACAGCAAAGTTTAGAATATGCATGTGTGAAATAATACAAAATTTACTGTACATTAAAAGAATAAAAGAAAGGATTTAAAAAAAATAAAACTCAGCCCTAGCCTTAGGAGTGACAAAATTCTCCTTGGCCCTTCTCATTCAAGGCATCAGGGATGTCATATCTCCTGTCTTTTATTCCTTTATTTTATTTTTTATCTTTTTTCCCTGCTGTGGGTTAGAATGGGGTCTTGTGTATGTGAGGCAATTGTTCTCCTACCATTTTGAAGTCATTCATAAGCTTTTTATGTAACTGACTACAGCATTTACAAGGTTCAAGGAACAGGGAAAAAAGAAAAACTTCCCTTCAAAAAAAATAGCACATCCGTGAAAGCCATCTGCATGGTACCAAGTCACAGGGACGCCCTGGTCTTCCAAGCGTTTCTTGTAGAGCAAGCCATCATCACGTATAATGTCCCACTGAAGGGTCAACACAAATGCCTCAGGAACCTGAGCAATGATTTTGTCATCTGCTATGAGGGGAGAAGCATCAGCATTCATAGTATGTCTGATTTCCAGATAGGCAGCCTCATTAAATTCAGATGGCTCAGGTTTCTGGTATTTATTCCTGAACATTTTAGGGATGTTGTCAGGGCTTAGCCATTTCTCGTACTTCTTCCAGACACTTTGGGGCATAGTGGCACCTGTCAATATGGCATCTTTCCAGGAGGGGTCAATGGACAGATATCTACAAAAACAGGTCATCATAAAATCTTTGGTAAGAAATGGAATGTTTGCATTCTGTAGATTTGATGGAGATTGAAAAAACATTGTCTGGAGAACTGGATACATCAGGACCTGAGCCCTGATCTTAGGAAGATCTTCTCTGCCCACCAAATTCTGGGTGACAATAACTGCAGCTGCACCTCCAATGCTGTCTCCGCAGACCACAACCCGGGAGGGGTCTACCCCATACTCTTTCAGAGACTTCAGGAAGTAAATGGTGGTATTCAGGCAATCAAGTAAACTAGTAGGATGACGGACGTAAGGAAGCTTTCGGTACCTACAGAAGGAAGAGAGAGGACAGCAAATCAATGTACGCAGAGATTTCTGGAGGCATTTTTAATTTCATTGTTCATTTATCCAAGAGTCTGCTTGATTTTATATTCCACATGACCCTAGCTATTGAAGACAGTTATCCCTATTTTTCCCTATGTAAGTTTGAAGAAGCTGACAAAAATTAGAGTTAATGAAATTTTCTATTCAAACCCATGTTTTGAAGGCCCTTGACAGTGCAGAGTTCCTGGTTCTGGACTGTATTAATAAGCTGCCTAAGTATAAGCCTATGAACAAGCCATCAAGTAGTATCCCTATATGGTTGTTGCTTCAAGTTTTTGCTGGAGTACCTACCTTGACTTCCTTCAATGTTGGACAGTGACCCAAAAGTGAAGGCAATATAAAACCTTTCTTTGACCAATTTTATTTTGGTCAGAGCATTTTATCACAGAGGCAGAAAGAAAATTAGAATATTAGTTATCTAACAATGTGACAGGTATCTGCAGAACTATCATCCAGCAATGACTGGGGCATTCTTTGTGATTTCCAGCCACACTTTACCGCTCTCCCATCAGCCTCCAGGTCTCCACCAAGAGAAGACTAATGAGCGTGTAACATCAGTCTTTGCAATTTACATTATGTCACTGAGTCTGATTATTTAGAAGATATTTGCTTTTTATTTTATTTTTAATTGTGTACATGTATATGTACATACATGACTGAAGTGCCTGAGGGGAACCAGATGAGAGCACTGGATACTCTAGAGCTGGCTTATAAGCATTTATAAGTAATAGACACTGGATTGGGGTCCTCTGCAAGAGTAGTACTTGCTCTTAAACACTGAGCCATCTCTTCAGCCCATAGAGGACATTATTTTGATTTTAATTATTTTAACTTCACATAGAAGTTATTAAGTTGTTAACTTTTGAATAACTTTTTAAAATTTTTTCCTGTTAAGATTCCCTTATCTTAGCATATCCTTAAGGTTCTTAATGGTTATATAATATTGCCTAATATCATATGGTTAAGAAGATCACTTAAAAAGACTTCTTTGTTCAAATCTTAATGCCCAGGTGGTTCATCAAGTTATCATTAAGAGATTATCAAATCATGAATGAAGGTTCATTATTATGGGTTCAGTTACTGGTAAATTCATAATATGATTTCATTTTCCAGTAGTTCTAAGAACTGGTACTGGTTTAGAAGTAAGCACTTTTACTTACTGGGATATCTTAGCCCACTTAGCCAGTGAGAACTAAAAGTAAAAAAAAAATAGAACAGAAATAAAATGTGTAGTTTGACAAGAACTTTGTAGACACAGAGGATGTGGTAGCAAAAGAGCTCAATACATTTAAAAACAAATCACAGTAGAGATAGCTTAGTGGATAAGAAAGCTTGCTGCTCAATCAAAGACCAGTGTTCAGATCCCAGCACCAATAGTGTTGTCCTGAAAATGTCTATAGCCCCAAGGGATCTGATAGCCTCTCCTGGCCTTTTTGCACACCCACAACCACATGTGTGCACATACTGACATATATACACATACATGCTAAAATATTAAAATAAATAAATTTAAAAATTCAATCAAATGCTTTGTGCTGGAACAGAGGGAAAGAGTTCTCTAGGGCTTCTTTGATATTAGACCGATTTTACCCATGACAGACTCCAGGATAAAATTGTAAACTTATTTTAAAAACTTTCACCTGAGGCTATAGTACTGCCAGGGTACCCAGCTTGCACTGGTCTATTGAGAAAATTCCCAGGACTCATTTTCTGTGATTAGTTGCCAAGACACTCAAAGTCCAACATGACCATGTTCTAAGGGAGCCCAAATAGTGTTGCAGCTAGTGATAATCTAAGTATCATCCATGCAATGCTGGATGTGTAAGCATGTGAAATGCAGCCACTGGGTTGTGGAGGCTTCCACTCAGGCTCAAAGGTAAGCCTGGGAAGCCAAGTAAAGTATGACAGATGATATTCCTTCACCATGCCCATGAGAAGGAATATGTAAACCTGTAAGGTAAAGGCTAAGCTCCAGTGGAGACCTGAGGAAATAGGAAGATGCCATCAGTTTGAACAATATGCTGAAGAACACCAGAGACAAAGAGCAGATGAAGGCTAAGAGGGAGGTCAAGTAAACTTCAGCTGCCAGGAATATAGAACTACAACTGCCTGAATCCTTTGGAGATGAAACCATACCACCATGTACCGAATAAAAGCAAAGAACTAGAAGACATAATGTTTACCCTGTTGTGTTTTAGTCTTTCTTGGCCCCAGCTTTCACTTCCATGACACCATTTCTTTCTTTTGTGAATGAGGATGTTTGCCCTGCACCACTGTATGTTGAAACAATGAAATTTGCTGTTTTAATTGTGTGATAATTCACAGCTGAGCCAAAGTACAGAAGACTTTAGACTTGAACCTTTTTACTAGGACTGGAACTATTATACTTTGGGAACTCTTGTACTAAATGAATTTTACATGATAGGTTGACCATTATCTTAGATGTGCAGGGGTGAAATGCTAGTGTGTAGATACTTAAAGTATTGCTCAAAAAGTTTATGTTGGCAACTTAGTCCCTAGATATAGATCAAATCATTGATATATAACTAGATATGAGCCTGACATTATTGATGGATAATTCATTCATGGATTTATAATTTAATGACATTATTGGAATGTGGACCTAACTATAACATATAGCTCCCTGGAGGTGTGCCTCTGAATGGTGCCTTGTCTCTGGCCCCTTCTCTCTTTGCTTACTGGCTACCAAAAGGGGAACACATTTTATATGTTATGCTATTGCTTTGAGAATATTTGGTCTTAAAGAATAGCAGTAAAGCAAGCTTGCCATAGACAGAATGAAGTTTCTAGAACTCAAAGTCAAAATAAGTTCTTCCTCCTTTAAGATATTTCTTTGAAATTTTCCATAGTATGAAAAATGTGAATAAGAGTAGTTTATTTTTACCATGGCTATACCAGTCAATGCTCAGTGATGAGTGGCTTTCCAGTCCTTTTCTCATTTATATGATGGTATGCTTACATGTGAGAGCTTCTATAGGGACAAAGACAGCTAGGACTGTCACTCATTATATTTTTGCCTGCTCTGTGGGATAAGCCACCCACTGTATCAGATTACTCACCCCACTGAAAGCAACACTGAGTCTGTCTCTCGAGCCAGGAAAGAGCACAGGTTATGGTAACAATCTGCAAGAGAATATCAGGCATGTATGAAGAATGTGCAGAACTCCTCAGCACAGCCCCAGGGAAGCAGCTAATATGGGGACCATGCGATTGATACTTTTGTTCCAAGTCTTTTTCCCTCTGAAGTGATTCGGACCATTATGCCAGGGCAAAGCCAAAAATTGCCTTAATTTCTTGAATATTAAGGGTATAAATGCACTTTGGGGTTCACCTTCTGCATAGTTTAATTTTAAAGTGGAGAGAACTGAAAACCAGGAAAATTTGAGAATCTAAATGAACAAAGCCAAAAGTAAGGCACATCTGGAGGATTGCCCTGGGAATATTAAGAACTTCATATAGTGAGATGAGTGTGGTAGCACACACTTGTGATCCCAGCTCTTGAGATATAGAGTCAAGATGATCAGGAATTCAAGTCATTCTCAACTACATAGCAAATTGGAAGCCAGACTAGGCTATAAGATACTCTACCTCAAAAGATATTTGTGCATTTATTTAAGAAACAAAGATGAGGAGATGGACAATTTGGACTAGTATAGTGATATATTTGGAGTTCTAGGAGATTGGTCCACTGGCACTAGTATGTAGCATTTTTTACCCAGGTCTGACTGAGAACAGTACTCTCTTTGATTTAGTGCATTCCCTTGGTATATAAGGACCCCTGTCAATCTGTGTTCATCTTATGTACGGGCTGCCACAACTCATTGGATAACAATCTCTGTGCTATGCCAACTAAACACCATGAATGTTTAAGTGGCACCAGATAACTCTAATATTTATGGGTGCTTACTGGGTGGGTACATACCAGCTACATTGTTAAGCAGAGGAAAAAGTAGATTTGGAGGCTAACACTCCAAGGGGCTTTGATCTGAACTGTCTAGTAAGCTTCTCCCTCAATGACCCTACCCAGAAGGCCTGAACACTGCACATTAACTTTATGTGAGGACTTTTAAAGTAGGAATGGCTGGATCCACTCAGGAAAGGAGCTGGGTCAGGCTAGGGAAAGGGTCTATGATGTGAATGTTCTTAAAAACCTTAAGAGGAGTTTACACAGACAATATAGAGACTCTACTAATTCTGTCCTGAATCCCAGGTCTTGCCTAAACATCTTTCTCTTCAAGTTCTTCAAGTAATTCCTGTTTCAGAGCTTTACACGTTGCTTGCCTTTTTTAAACTTATTAAAAGAGAGAAATGACACAACACAGTGGTTGCTAAATTGTGTGGCCAGATAAACAATGTTTGATATAGTATTTTACAAAAATCAAAATTAATGCCAAAATATGTCACAATGAACAAACTTTGAGAATTTTTTTTTGTTGCACCAGGTGGCTCTGGTGAGGTCAATGGAAATGGTTGAGAACTTCTCCACTTGCTCATGCCTCATTTACAACCCACAGAAAAAAAGTAGTAAATTCTTTTAAAGTATTCACACAGACAAAAACTTTTAGAGCAGGACCAAGGTGCTCAGGAAATAATATCAAAAATTGACAAATGGAATTTTATGAAATTATAAAACTTCTGTACAGTGAGGAGACAAACATAGAGACAGCCTAAAGAATAGGAGGAGATTGTTCCTGTTTGTCTATTGGAGCATTGCAATTTAGAATACACAAAAATTCAAAAACTTGAACAAGAAATCAAACAACTTAGTCAATTCAAGGGCTAATAAAACAAACATACTGGTTATCCTTTACTTTAATCTAATATCCCCTTCTGAGTGAATACACTATAAATGTCTTTTCAGAGGAGGTTATGGGGGCTGGGTTGGGGAGGAAAAGGCTGGGGAGGGGGAGATGAGAGAGGGATCGGAGGTTGCTATGTAAAATGAATGAAAAATTCTTAAATAAAAAAATTTACAAGATAAAATACAAATAGCCAATAAACATGAAAATGTATCCAACATCACTAGATACTAGAGAAAATAAAATTCAGACTTCATTGAATTTCCTTCTCACCTCAGTCAGAATGTCCATTATTATATAGACAAGGGACTCACACACACTGTTGGTGGAAATAAAAATTAATGTGGCTACTCTGGAATTTCCTCATAAAATTAAAGGTAGATCTTCTGTATGGCCCATTTGTACTACTCCTGGGTATTTAGCAGTGATGTTTGTACATCAGTATTGACTGCAGCACTATGTACAATACCTAAGCTATGAAGCCAACCTGGGTGTCAATAAGGAAAATGAGTCATACATACTCAGTGAGATTTGAAGTTATGTTGACTGCAAGAAAATGAGTACAATTGCAGATAATTATATTAAGTGAATTAAGTCAGTCTCAGAAAGGCAGATATCACCTATTGTCTTTTATTTGTAGTGGCCAAGTGTTATGTATGTTTATAATATATATGAAATTAGAAATTAAATTAAATTATAATAAAAATTGTCTATGGAGCAAATGAGACTAATAAGAGACAAGAAGGAAGAAGATAGTGGTATAAAGAGAGGGCATGCTCAAAATATATTATATAGTTATATAAAAATGACATTATGTAATCTTGTATGATTAAATAAAACAGAAAGTATGTAGAATAAGCTCCTACTTTGTGTTTGCATATGGAACTTAGCCTGATTAGTTCTTGTTTTCATAGGAATTCTTTGTTCTTTGTGGAGTTTTTCCCTTTAGTCTTTGTAAATGAGTTTGGTTTTTACTTATGTGTATGTGTGTAGAGGGGCATATGTAAACATGAAGAGTGTGAAGATCAGAAGAAGGTATCAGGTCTCCTCGAGCTAGAGTTACAGGTACTTGTGAACAGCCTGATGTACTCACTGGGGACTGTACCTAGGTCCACTGCAAGAACAGTGGGCACTCCAAACCACTGAACCACCTTCCTCTTAATATTGTTTTGAAATATAATATTGTTTGTCCTAAAGAAAGGCTTTCTGGAGTCCTTTGTTTTGCAGTCTATGACCCAGGCCTTAATCACCTCACCTGGGTCTCCAACTATGTAGCACTGGTTCCTCCCATCCCTTGGTCCTGGGCTCAAATCTCACTTCATTAGAAAAACTGTTTGATTAGAAACAATGAGATGCTGTGACTTCGTCAGTTCCTATTCTGGGCCTACATTGTCCAATTTGAAACTATTACCCTCCCATTTGTTTTCTGCAAGGTCCAACTTCCTACTCTGGAGGTCAGTGGGAGTGAGGACTAAGTCTTATTCTCTAGACTCTGAGAATCTACTGATAGCTATGGCAAGTTTCTCCTGAACTCTTTCTATTCTAGGTGGGAGAAGACAGAGACTAAGCAAGGAAACATACTAGGAACCAAAATCAACATGGGCAGAATAAACTTTGTGACACTTTACCAGAAATGGGTCCATTGGTCCAGGATCTGACTTCAAAATAACAAGGAGAATTTCTAGATAAAATGTCCCCTTTCCTCATCCCAATACCTACCATAAACCTTTCTTGCTCTTTAAAATATGTGGCCTCTTTTACCATAAATTGTTGTTACATACATACATATGCATATATACATATATATTCTTAAATATTAATACAGACTGCTCAGTCTGCATAATGCCGCTTGTATGCATGTTTTCAGTGCTGTCCATTTGGCATTAGATGACAATAAGAGACATGCTAATGCTGACTGAGGAAAGCCCACAGACCTCTACCCTACACACAAAGTGCTATAGGCAATTAAAGAATGCTGAGGCCAAGAGAAAGAGTTTTCTCCAGAGAATAAGACATCAATTAGTTATTCAGTGCCAAAGAGTCAGCCCTGAATTATACTTTTAAAGATTTTTTTTATGTTGAAAGAAAATCAGCTGTATTGTTGACAATGGAAAAAACGGGACCACAATTAGAGACAATAATGGAGTGAGCAAGCGAAGATGAATTTGGACCAAGATAATCCAGAAGATCTGAGAGCAATGAATGAATTTGGGACCACTGTGGGACAAAGAGGATGGGAGGCTGGCATCGTGACCAATTTCCTGAAAGTCTCACTAAGTAGTCAGTATTCCCACCTCAATAGAGATCAAACTGTAGAAGACATTGTCATGTAGGCAACAATCTCATTGACTGACATGACTTTCAGTATTAATCTGTCTCCAGATTAATACAAAAGGAGCTCCAATGGCTGCTTCCTTTGATGACCTCCAAAGCGATCCTCATGGAAAAGTGGATGAGGTTGTGGAGGTTATGAGGGCCCTCTCTTTTTCTACTACAGTGATGTTTCTTACCTAGACTGCCTAACACTGCTCCCCCTCCATGATAGAAGATGATGCCTTTCCGGGGCTTGGAGGAGGCTGTCTTGGGCTGAAAGAGCCTCACAGGTATTGTGCCGAAATGCAGGTCCTTCACAAACACACCAGGGTTCTTCTTTGACACAAAGCTGTCTTGTAAAGAGCGGAAGAAGTAGGGCATGGAACAGATGTTCATCTTCTCGAGTATATTTCCCTGAGGGAAAGAGATAACAGTTGAAGGCTTTATTGTTTGTCTGTTCTGTTCATCCTTCAGAGCACTGCCATGTCTATCTCAACTCTGGAGTTTCCACACAACCTCTACTTCCATGTGGTGAAACTGGTTTCTCCCAAAATGCATAAATACCCAAAGCTATGCATGAAGATCTGGGGCATAGGAGATGTGATCAGTAAGGAACAAAGAGCCATACCTCTTTGCAGACTAAATTTCATGGTGACTTTTCTAGAAAAGATCTGTGGACCAACAACTTGGTTCTATGGCAATCTCAGTTCATTTCCACCATGCTGCATCTGATTTCCATGGTACAGTGAAGGCTTTATGATTTTGCCCATTTTCTCAAAGTGTATGAGGAAAGCCACTCATTCCAGTCCTATTTCTGCATGACTCTGCTAGTATCTTCTTCAGAAAAGCCTAAGCTTGGTCCAGAACCCATCACAGACTCAAGTTCTTCCCCCTTCACTACCTTTGCAGATATAAGGACTGAATCCATCCCTCATTGCTCCCCCAAACTTTGCACCTCAGAAAAATTGGTTATACCTTTCCTTATAGTTTCCTCACTCAAAAAGCAGAGAGCAATTATCAACTGTTTAAGGCTTGTCTGGATGGAATAAAGAGAGTACATTTTAGAAATCAGCACAAAATAAACTTTGCAGAGGTTGGCTGCCTTCACCCTGATTTCTTGATCATCAACCATGCCCTTGGAAGTGACAACATCATATTCTACAAATGTGAAGAAGTCAGTTGATGGGAATGAGGCCACCAATAAGCCTGAGATCATGATCACTGTAATTCCCAAGGAGAATATATATATATAAGATATATATATATAAGATATATATATATATTTCCATTATAAATAGGTCAGCTCTGTGACCACTCTGTGGCTGAGGCTGTGACTGAATTAATGAGTTAGCTGTCACTTCTTAACACATCCCTGAACACCCAAGCAAGGCATAGCAGCAAACTTCTTTTGCCGTATTTGATCCATATTGTGCTGTCACATGCACTCTTCTTTCCGTCAGAGAAGCACTGATGACTCTAAAAGATAGATGGGGCCCTAGATAGTTCCTACA
This sequence comes from Sigmodon hispidus, assembly GCA_004025045.1. NCBI lineage: Eukaryota > Metazoa > Chordata > Mammalia > Rodentia > Cricetidae > Sigmodon > Sigmodon hispidus. Next base: position 16,337 of record PVIH01018755.1, read on the forward strand.
CAAAATTCTCATGAACTCGGCTGGAAAGAGGACATTTGTCAACCTTATTTTAGCCAGTTAGATAAGGACTTACTGAGCTATGCTGTTCAACCCAGAGGGAGTAACCAAGGACTCCACATTCTCAATCCAATATCTGACATTTGTAAGGGCTGCAGACTATTTCTCATTGCAAATCAACTACCCAGTTTCTTCTCCAATGCTAATTCTTATTGGAAGTAAAAGAAAAGAGAGGGTGCATATAACTCATTTAATAGCCATTTTGTCCTTAGTAAGCCCCCAGCACTACTGTCTGCCTTATCATTACAAACACATACTGGCTTTTAGACTATGTGGATCTTGACAAAATGCTTTTCTCAGGCTGAAGTTTTGTCTGCCTTGGTTGGAAATAATAAGAAACAAAATTTACCCATGTCATTGTTAGATGAAAGAAGTAGTGCAGAATCCGAAACTTCATGGGGTGCACAATGGCAGGAGGCACATCAATAGTAAGGAGGTGGTCTATGAGAACCCATACATTGACTCCCAGGACCAGGAGACAAATAATAGCAAGGAGAAGTTCTGCAAAGAGAAGCATGGTGCACTCGTTCCTTCAGAGTGAGCTGAGGAAAATCTGTGCTCTAGGAAGACTTAATGGAACTTCTCACCCACAAACCCAGGCACTTTATAACCTTTAGAGACGCACCATGGCCCAATATTACCCCCTTTCAATTCCCTCTAGATATTGGAAGCCATCTCCATGTGAACTAATTGCAACAGATCTTTGTCCAGTGATGTTTCTGCTCAGTGGCAGTGAAGCCCTTGTACCTTGTCCTCAGGTCAGAGCTGTCCTTTATCACACCACCCAGGGCAACACCAATGCAGTTAGGAGATGAACACTATTGGAGGAGTTGTCTGGAAAATGATGCTAATTGATAGTCAGGTCCTGTGGAGGTTGAGAAAACTCATTGAAGTCATGTAAAGTGCTCTGTGATTCTCTTCTCGGGTGTGAAATCAGAGATTAGAGAGGTGGTGTGTGTGCCCAGGTGCGCTCAATGATGAAGGGCAGAATGAGGTGTCTAGAATGACCCGTATTATCCCATCCTCACCTCTCCTCTCTACTCACTAGTCTCACTTGTGTAATATCAGAAATGGGTTTCACAATTGCTCCTTGTATTTGCCCCGACTTTATGTTCCACAGTCACATGTTTTGAGGTCTCAAGTAATGCTGATATAAACATGTCATCCTAACCTGGATAAGTCAGTTCTGAGAGATGTTAAACAACTTTGCTATGAGCACATTTTTGTGTGTGTGTGTCTGTGTATATACACATGTGTTTGCATACTCTTGTATATGTGTGTGTTTGTGTGTGTGTAGAAGTTGAAATCAGGTGTTTTCCTCAGTTGCCCTCTATTTATCAAGGTATAGTCTTTCCCTGAATCTGGAGCTCACCTATTCTAGCCAGGTAGACCTGGAGTTTCCCTGGTTCTACTTTGCTACCATCAGTCACGTGTAGATGTCAAGAGATTCAAGCTCCAATTCTCAAATTATTTCTTATAAATGGAGCCAGCTCCCCAGCACTGAACATACTTTTTTAAAAGATAAAATGAGAAAACCAGTTCTTGAATCCACAGTCACTGACTTTCTGGGATTCTCAATGTTGACCATCTTCTACCTGTCGGTCTCCTCTTGGGACTGTTTCTTCACTGCAAAATGTTCATTAATGTACTACATTTTAAGACACTTAAGGGATAATGGTCTTTGTAAGTTGTGTGATAACATGCTAGAGACCATGGATTTACCTCCAATATCAACAATAAAACATGTTTTTCCCCTTCTGGAATTAGTATTTCTTGCTGGTAGGGTAGAGAAAGGAGTAGAGAGACAAGGTAACTTGTGACTGACTTCTTGCTAAGATATGAGTAAACAAGGACCTATGTTAAAAGAATATTTCTAGGTACTAAATACACACGAATAGACAAGTTAATCACTGGCAAGGTGCTGATTCCAGTCTTCAAATGATGAATCACCTGGAATATCTATCAGGTGAAAATTATTCAGGCTATGGTCACTGTGTATGTTATTAAGCTAAGTTAGTGTAAGTATCTTGAGATACAATTGTGCTGGTGGGGATGAAGAGAAATACATACAAAGATGGGTACCTTTATAAGAGGGAGAAATATAGACACTACATAGAGATATTGAAAAATCAGATTAGAGCCAAAATGGGAAGAGGTAAATATTGCTGTAAGCCAAACTTTACTGTGTACCACAAGAAGCATGAGGAAGAATGAGGCACAGGGTCTTATACACCAGCACTGCATCTACATTTCTCTTGTTCCTTTTTATCCCTCCTTGCCCTGGCATCTTTAATACCTTGAAAATATGGGGCAACATCCTAAACATTATAATGAAAGTGGACCAGAAGAAATCCCATGGTGGACATTTTCTCTTGCTGCTTGTCTCCCATGTGATTTGCTGTGTTCTTCTACAGCCTCCCAGTCATGATAAATGAAAAAAAAAATTTCTTCTGAAGTTACATCTCTGTGGTGGAATGTTCTCTGTATGCTGTAAATAAAGGCCTGTTTTGGTCTATGCACAGCACCGTAGAAGTGGGTGGAGAATCAGAGGACAGGCAGGTAGGAGAAGGGTGGAGTTAGTCAGTCTCCATCTGACCCTCGAAGAAGACAGACATGTAAGAGATACAGGTGAGCCACGGGCCATGTGGCAGACAGATTAATGGAAATGAGTTGAATTAAGATGAAAGAGCTGGCTAGTAATGTGCTTAAGATATGGGCCAAATAGTATAAAGTATATAAGTGTCTGATTAATTTCTTTGGGGGACAAAAGCCACGCGGACCAGGTTCCAAACCTCCAGGCCCAAAAGGGCCCAGGGAAACTTACTACAACACATCTCTACTTCCTTAAATTGTTTGCTTGGGTGTTTTGCCACAGAAGCAGCAACTGTGACTATGAGAGTACTGGTCTCAGAAAAGCTGTGATTGTGCAAAAGGAACAGCTACATGGCTCCAGTTTTGTTACATCTGGAGAGCAATGGGGCTTGGAGTTTCCATAGGTGCATAGAAAAGTCAAGCCATAGGTAAACTACTAGGTCTCCTCCATGATGAAGTGAAGAAGTCCTTCCCTTTTCTTGTGATGAAAGAGATCTGTGTTGACCAGCAAGGGCAAAGATTTTTCTAATAATCATAAGGCTATGTATATGGATGCTCACTAGTGAAAGAAAGCTAGCATGTTACTTCATTTTCAGCACACCATTATTCCTAACTTTCAAGAGGCAGAGGGAAGAGAATCTTTGCAATTTTGAAGCCAGGTAGGGCTACATAGTAATACTCTGTTTCAGAAGAATAAAAGGAAGGAGGAAGAGGAGGAGAAGGAGGAGGAGGAGGAGGAGGAGGAGGAGGAGGAGGAGAAAGTGGTGGTTTCCTTGTTTCCTTTTGAGACAAGGGCTCACATAATCCAGGTTGGCCTCCAACTCAATATGTAGCTGAGGATGACCTTGAAAATGCATGTTTTGAAATGGTCTGGAGACCATCTGGGTTATGAACATGAATGCCCTTATTTTTTTAAGAAAAAAAAGTGGGAACTGGCTCAACAGTTAAGAGTATTTGCTGTTCTTGCACAGGACACTCATGTGACAGTTTACAGCTACAGTTACAGGGTATCCAATGCATACACACACACACACACACACACAAGCAAACATATATATATATATATACAAATAAAATAAATAAATCATTAAGAAAAAATTTTTAAAAAGTTTATTTTTATATCCCAGATGGCCTCCAGAGTTTCCCAGGACAATCTTGGATCTTGAGCATTTGATAGCCAAGGATCTCATTTTGGATGTTTAACTGAAGGTTTGAGCCCAGGAAAAGCATCCTAAGGTTCACTTTTCTTTTCATCCCTCCTCCTCTCCTTCTCCTGTCTCTCCTTACTGAAAATGTCTTCTTATTTTATTTTTTATTTTACTATTTACTTATTTATTTATTTTTTAATTTACATACCAGTCACAGTTTTCTCTGCCTCCCCTCATCCCGCTCTCCCCTCCAGCTTTCCCCCACCCTGACCCTCATCCATTTCCAGAGCAGTTAAGGCCTCCCATGGAGAATCAAGAAAGTCTGGCATATCAAGGTGCAGCCAAGCTCCACACCTCCCTGGAATCAAGACTGAGCAGGGTATCCCTCTATAGGTTCTGGGCTCCAAAAAAAAAAAAAAAAAACAACTCAGTTCATGCAATAGGGATAAATCCTAGATCCACTGCCAGAGGCCCCACAGCCCAAGCCTTGTCATCCACATTCAGAGGGCCTAGTTTAGTCTCGTGCAAGTTCCCCAGCTGTCAGTCAAGAGTGTGTGAGCTCCCAGTAGCCAGGATTAACTGTCTCCATTAATGATCTTGAAGTAAAGCAAAGGATAACTAAACTACAATCCACAACCCCAGAAAAGCTAGGTAACAAGGAGGACCCTAAGAAACATCCCAGGATCGCCAATGTGAGGGGGGAAATACATAAAATCTTCTGAGTAAATTGGGAGCATGAGGGAGGTGGGAAAAATAGGAAGAAATGGGATGGTTGAGTTGGGAGAGGGACAGAGAGGGAGAGCAAGGAAAGAGAAAAGAAAGAGATATCTTGGTAGAGGGAGCCATTTTGGGGTTAGAGATAAACCTGGTGCTAGGGAAATACCCAGGATTCCATAACAATGACACAGGCTAAGACTCCAAGCAATAGTGGAGAGGGTGCCTAAACGAGCCCTCCCCTATAATCAAATTGATGATCATCCTAATTGTCACCATAGAACCTTTATCCAGCAGCTGATGGAAGCAGATGCAGAGATCCCCAGCTAAGCACTGAGCAGAGCTCCCAATCTAGTCAAAGAGAAGAAAATATCTTTTTAATATTGCAATTGGGCAGCTCAAGTGTAGCCAAATTAGAAGTGGGAGTTCCTCTGAATCCAAGTGAGTTGGCCTATCACCAGTGACCTTAACCTCATCAATGAAGAGGTATGCTTTCTTCAGTGCAAGTATGGCCCAATTGTTATCAAACATAAAGACTTCACTATTGACAATCTGTTTGTTCACATTTATTCATATAGAATGTGAGTAAAAATTCAAGAAAATGTGAAGACATTTTTGTTCTTTTTTTCATATTCACTCTATGAAGAGGGATGATAGAGAATGTTGCTAGATGCAGCAATGGACATGGTTAGGGCTGCAAGCCTTCTGGCAGTAGACCTTGACTCCCCTCCTAGCTTTCCCACCTGTATCAGGCACCCACTCAACACTTCCTTCCATGAAAACTGGAGGTCAGTTAAGGTCACAGCTGGAGCAGAAGCCTTCCTTACATTATTAATCTGTCTGTCTGTCTATCTATCTATCTATCTATCTATCATTTATCCCTTTGTCTTTCTATTTCTGTCTCTCTCTTACTCTGTCAGTCTACAGTACTAGATATTTAATTTAGAGCCTTAAGTGTGGCAAGTGTTCTACCACTCATTTCTATGTGTAACCATTCAAATTCCCTTCATGAAGCTCAAGATGGCATTGATTATATTCCAGGAACAAGGGAAACAGAAAATCTTCTTATCAAACAAGATCATACATCCATGAAAGCCATCCTCTATATTGTACCAGGTCACAGGGATGCCATGGTCTTCCAAGCGTTTCTTGTAGAGCAAAACGTCATCTCGGAGAACGTCCCACTGAATACTCACTAGCAATGCTTCTGGAAGCTGAGCAATGACCTCATTATCTGCTAAAAGGGGTGATAGTTCTGTATCCAAAAGGTGTTTGGTTTTTAAATAGGCAGACTTATTAAAAGGTCCTGGAAACTCAGGTTGTTCAATTTTGCTCCTGAACCTTTGGGGAATATTATCAGAGTTGAACGATTCCCTGTATTTCATCCAGGTGTCTCGGGGAATGTGAGCTCCTGTTAATATGGCATCCTTCCAAGAGATGTCAATAGAAAAATACCTAGTAATGCAGGTTGACATGAATTCTCTGGTGAGAAATGGAACATTTTGGTTCTGCAGATGTGATGGTAACTGGAAATTGATTGTCTGAAGGGCAGGATAAATCAGGATTTGAGCCCGGATCCGAGGAAGATCTTCTCTGCCCAATAAGGTCTGGCTGATGATGGCAGCAACTGTACCTCCTATGCTTTCTCCACAGATCACAACCCTGGAGGGATCCACTCCAAAGGCTTTCAGGGACTTCAGAAAATGGATTGAGGCATTCTTGCAATCCTGAATACCAGTAGGGTAAAGGTGGTCAGGAAGTTTTCGATACCTAAAGAAGAAAAAGAAAAGACAACACAGCAGTATGTGGAGGGGTGGGTGGAGTCCATTTAAACATGGTCCTCTATGTACCTGAGACTAAATCTGATTAAATCGTAAATTCACTGAACAAGTAAAAATAGTTTATTCCCCTTCCCCTTTCCCCTATGTGAATCTGAAGAATTTGTGCAGTATCAAAATAGCTGAGCTCTATTCAGAATCACCTGGTGATGCCTAGAGATGATTAGGCAAATTATGGAAATTAAAATCTGTAAACTTGAAACCAGAGAGATTACAGAATCTGTTCCCAAGCTTCATGGCCTGACTTGAGTTTGCTGGAAGTTACATAGTGGCAGAAGAGAACGGACTCTGGCAAGTTGTCCTCTGATCTCTATATTTACACCACAGCATGTGCCCCCCCCAATATACAAATAAAAACAGAAAACAAAGCATTTTTAAAAGAAGAAAAACCTGAATTGTTGGAAGAAAAAAAATGGCAATAGAAAGTCCTGTGGGCCTGTCTATCTACAGAAATGGAGAGCTGAGAGGTTAATAGCAAGGTCAAGTTGCTTTTGCTTAAAGACAGAAAAAGAAAAAAGAAGGAAGAGCCAGGAGGGAGGGGGAGAAAATAGGGAGCAGGGAGAATAGGGAAGGGAAAAGGAACAGAAGGGAACAGAGGAGAGGAGAGGGAAGGGGGAGGGAGGATGAGAGACGGTGTAACAGTGAAGCCTAAGCTGTAATGGAAGTTCAAAGAAGGTGGTGATGGCAGAGATGTAGAATGACTTTAGAAGAAGGCTGCAGTTAAAAAACAAAGCTTCCCTAATAGAGGGGCTGGAAAGCAACTGTTGACAAGGATCCAGAAACAGGGCTGCAGGACTCTGTTGGAATTCACATCACGACACCAGATGGCATAGATGCTGGACATGGAGTTATAAGATTTATTATTTACCTATTTTTTTTCAGCCTTATTTTGAACCCATTTCTCCTTTATCTACCCTCACTTTTTACCTTTTGGAGTGAGAATGTTGGCAGTATGCCATTGTATATCAGAAGCATAAACATTTAACTTAAAATTTTATCAAAATTCAAGGCTAAATATTTGGCCTACATTTTAGAGAAGACTTTGTACATGAACTTTTGAAAAGCTCTGAAACTATTAGGACATTAGGGACTCTATGAGGGTGTCTGGATGTTATTTTATATTATGAGATGAGTATCATAAGCCTTTGATACCCACAGGGAAAGATTGTCTTTTTCATATGAAATATTCCTTACATGAAGGTCATTGTGAAGGATTAGTCCCCCTCAATTGAGAAATGATTGGATCACAAGGGCTTTTCACTGCTTTAAAGGACAAATTCACTGATGAGTTTAGAGTTTGATGGCTTTATTGGGAGATGGTTAGAAGTGGCTCATTGAGTTTGTACTTTGAAGAGAACCCTGTTCTTATTCTTTCAATTTCTCTCCACTCCTGACCACCACTGGGTGAGCAGCTATACTCTTTCAAGTGTTCCTGCTGCCATGATGCTTCACCACACCACAGCCTCACAACAATGGAGCAAGCTGACCATAAACTGAAACCTTTGAATCCATGAGTTAAGTCTTTTCTCCCTTTACTTTAACCTTTCAGGTATAAGTCATTGCAATGGAAATAAATAAATAAATAAATGTCCCAGGCCTCTCACCCCACTGCAAGAAGCACTGAGTCTGTCTCCCGAGCCAGGAAACTGCACAGGCCATGGTAGCAATCTGAAAGAGAAGACCAAGTAAAAGTTAGCTCACAAGGAGAGGCCACGGTAGCCCTGTGTCATCTCCTATGTAACTGTGAAGAGGAGGTCCTCTGTCCCTATGCTTACTTCCTCTAGAGTGATCTCACCAGCAAAGCCAGACATTTATTTGTCTTACACTTCTGACTATCTGAGCTTGAGTGGATGTGGGCAAGGGGACTTAACTTATGCAGGATGGGAAACTGAGGGTAGTATTAATATTTTCACATATTAATATTAATTAGAAGGTAAACAATGGTTGAACATTGCACTGAAAAATCTATTTTCAATTTTTTTGCTTGTTTTTTGAAACAAGGTTTCTCTGTGAAACTTCCCTGGCTGTACTAGAACTCCCTCTGTAAATCAGGTTGGCCTTAAAGTCACAGAAATCTGCCTGCCTGTACCTCCCAAGTGCTGGGATTAAAAGCATATACCACTACCAACAGGCTAGATTTTTATTTATATTCATGAATTTTTTTGCATATCTGCATGAGTTGGGTGTGTGTCATATGAGTGCCTACAGAGGCCAGGAGAAAATGTCAGATGTCCTGTAACTGGAGTTGCATGAGGTTGTGAACCACTCTTGTGGATTCTTGAACCCAAACCTGGGTCCTTTGCAGGAAATGCTCTTTACCATTCTCCAGCCTCCACGAATGGTTCCTTCTTAATCAGTAGGTTTGTGTATCTGAAATTTCATAAGGTATGTCTTTTAGCGTTCGTGCATGGTGCTTCCTGGCCAGCCCAGTGTATCAAGCTTGGATGACAGCTGTGTGGCTTGAGCAGTTGGTGGGACCAGGATTTATCCCTAGTGCATAAACTGGCTTTTTGGGAAAGTTCATGGTTCCATAGATGGGACACATTCATAGTTTGTGACTAAGAAAAAGCATCATGGCAGCATTTCCAGCTGCAGAACCACCGTGAATGTTTCCACCACCTGGTGGCAGTAAATGACACTTAGGAGTCAGGGAGATGGGAGGGAAAAACTGCTCTGACACAGGGAAAATATTGGACATGTGTGCATGCAAGCGGGCACTCCTTCACCCACTCAACTATACATCTGCTAGTTCATTCGCCAGTGTCTCCTTTTATGCAGCAACTTGTCTAAATTTCCATTATCCCATGCATCCGTTTTTAAAAAGTAAAGATAATAGTTAAGATGGTAGGGGTCTCTCTTCCAAACCACAAATGTGTCCAAAACAGCATAGTGAAGGGAAATTAACAAAAGAGTCTCAAGGTGAGACATAGGTAACCAGTTTAGAGAGGTCACTGAGGGGAATAGGAGAGGCTCAAGATAAGCCATGGCAGACTTCACGCTGTATTTTCAAAGATCCCTCTGATTCAGGGAGAGAATCAGCACAAGGGGTTAAAATGGAGCTATCACATCATTATTGGGATAGCCAGTAATAGGAAGGCCAGACACAGAGTTAAATAAAATGCATGGGATTGGGATCCTTGTGGGAAGGAAAAGAGGGGGAGAATAAGAAAGAGAAGGGGAGGGGAGGAGAGGGGAATATAGGGAAATAAATAATTCATACGCATTACTCTGAAAGCTTTGCTTGGACATTGCTGTTCACTGTTAAACTGAGACTGTAACATAGATATGACTCTCAACTTTAATCTGTTCGCTATAGAAGGATTGTGTGCTTTGACTCCATCCCAAAAGGACCTTGTAGGAGTGTAGTGAGGTTCTGGAGGTTTGGAAGTATATCTTACCTCATACCCCAGGGATGCTTCTTACCTAGGCTGCCAATCACTCCACCTCCTCCGTGGAAGAAGATAATGCCTTTCCTGGGACTGGAAGAAATTGCCTCGGGCTGAAACAGCCTCACAGGGACTTCCTCAAAATGCAGATCTGTCACCACCACTTTATGATTCCTCTTTACAGACAGAGCATCTTGTATAAACTGAAAAAATTTTGGCATGGAACAGATTCTCAGCCTCTCCAATATAGTTCCCTGGTTGAGAAGTGAATAGAAAGACACAGCATATTAAGGGGGCATGAGAAGGAAAAGAGGTTGAGGCAGATCTCTTTACCCCAACAGTCTGTCCTCTGCTGGTGCAACCTTCTCCCACAAAATAAAATAAAATAAATCTTTTATTTTAAAAAATCTTATCATGGGAGCTGTAGTGTGACACAGTGATACATACACTATACCCTGTAATCGATACATCTTTTCTTGCAAGTGTTCATTGCAATGAATCATTGGTCTGGTTTGAGGCCTCTGGTTTCTGCTACACTATGGATACTGTGCCCTGAACAAGACTCCTCTTGGATCGCCTATTGCTGTCCTGTGTCAAACTGTGGTGGAATGTTCTCTGTGTGCTGTAAATGAAGAACTGTCTTGGCCTATGTAGGGCACCATAGAAGTGGGTGGAGAATCAGAGCACAAGCAGGTAGGAAGAAGGGTGAAGTTTGCCAGTCTCCATCCGACCCCCAAGAGGAACAGACATGTAAGAGGTACCGGCCAGCCATGGGCTGAGCCACGTGGTGGGCAGATTAATAGAAATGGGTTGAATTAAGATGAAAGAGCTAGCTAGTAATGTGCTTAAGATATGGGCCAAACAGTGTAAAGGATATAAGCGTGTGATTCATTTCTTTGGGGGACAAAACCACGGGCGAGAACCAGATTCCAACCGTCGCCGTGTGCCAGGTCACAAACTTCCCGGGACCAAAAGGGGCCCGGGAAAACATACTACAACATCAAACGTCTGCAGGGGATCAGCCCCTTCAGATGCTTCAGCAGACATAGATGGGATGGATATTGGGATGGACCAACTCACAATCCTGGCTCTCAGCCTGGGTGGTTACTGGGTTGGTCATCCCATCAGCTCTCTCTCATTCTCACCACCAAGGTGAGTTTTCCAGCACTACCTCAGCTAGTTAACCCTATGCAGCAATGAGCAAAGGGAAGAGCTGATTCTTTTGTTCTCACACACACAAGACTGGCTCATTCACTCTATATACCAGGGTCAGCTCTACTGTGATACCTAGGCAAGGTACAGGGCCTGTTCTCTCAAGCGTTACAGCTGGTGAAGTACTGGGCCAGCTCTCCTCATGACCTCAGGACCACCTCTCCCATCTGCCACAGGCAGTGACGGGTAGGAGTTTGGGGGGATTTAACTTTCTTAATGGTTCAGCATTATTATTCCCATAAAGCATCAATTATACATTTTTTGCCTTTTTTAAAATTACATTGGTCATTAATGCAGAAGGAATTAGAAATAACTAATAGAGCTACCAAATATGTTGGTTGAATCAACCCATTTGGGAAAAAATGTTTTGGGAAGATGATTCTGTAATTTGAATATTTGCTTTTTCTTTTGTTTAAAACTATAAGAAGGGCTGAAGAGCTTTCCGGTGGCAGAGTCTGGAGATGACGATCAGACATGGCACCTCGCAAGGGGAAGGAAAAGAAGGAGGAGCAGGTCATCAGCCTTGGACTTCAGGTGGCTGAGGGGGAGAACGTGTTTGGCGTCTGCCATATCTTCGCGTCCTTCAATGACACCTTTGTCCGTGTTACCGATCTTTCTGGCAAGGAAACCATCTGCCGTGTGACTGGTGGAATGAAGGTGAAGGCTGATAGAGATGAGTCCTCTCCATATGCAGCCATGTTGGCTGCTCAGGATGTGGCCCAGAGGTGCAAGGAGCTGGGCATCACTGCCCTGCATATCAAACTCCGTGCCACAGGAGGAAACAGGACCAAGACCCCTGGACCTGGAGCCCAGTCCGCCCTCCGAGCTCTTGCTCACTCGGGAATGAAGATTGGACGGATTGAGGATGTCACCCCCATCCCCTCTGACAGCACCCGAAGGAAGGGAGGTCGTCGTGGTCGCCGTCTGTGAACAGGACTTCTCAAATTATTTTCTGTTAATAAATTGCTTTGTATAAGCTAAAAAAAAAAGAAGAAGAAGGGCTGAAGATACGGCTCAGTATCTACAAGGCTAAGGTATTCTAGTAGAGGATACAAGTTTGGTACCCAGCACCCACATCAGATAACTCCAACTTCAGCTCCAGGAGATACAGTGCCCTCTGTAAGTACTAGACACAGGTATCATCAAGCATGAACACATCCATCCATCCATATATACATGGATACATACAGACAGACACATAGGACGATACATGTGCCCAAATCTTTGAAAAATTAAATTTGTAAAAATGAAAGTATAGAGATAAATCTACACCAGAGTATTTTATTTAATGCCAATATATAATTGCGTTGACAAATATAAAATAAAATATAATTTAAAAATAAAATGAAGAAAAATTACAGCACAGTTTACTATTCCTTAGATGTAGTTCACACCTTTGAAAGTTCACAGCTACAGTAGGATACTAATGCATGTCCCTTTTTCTTAATAATTGCACTCAATTCTGATTGCATAGCTTTTGTTTAATAAACTCTGACTGTGTATCATACTGGCCCATTCTGGAATTTGTTTTTGTGGTGAGAGTGAAGATCCTAAAACATGTCAGTGGAATTCCTGGAAGAACTCCTTATATGGCATAGATCAAAACAACCAGATGTATTTTATACCACCCCTGATACCCTTCTGGGGGGAGGGTTTCATCTGAGATTATTTGAAGCTCTGCATTTTTACTTGACCACCACTTTCCCTTAAGCATTTTTAAAATTCCTTTCTTAAGTCAAATAGAACCATCATGACTACTTAAGAAAACTTCACTATGGGCTGGAGAGATGGCTCAGAGGTTAAGGGTGCTGTCTGTTGTCCAAGAGGTCCTGAGTTCAATTCCCAGTAACCACATGGTGGCTCACAACCATCTATCATGAGATCTGCTGCTCTCTTCTGGCACGTGTGTATACAAAATATAAAAATAAAAAGGCATTGGTTTTTTTTTTTTAAAAAAAAAAAAAGAAAGAAAGAAAACTTTACTATAAAGAATAATGTACCAGTACTCTAAGTTACTCTGATGGTTGCAAGAGAACTATCCAAGAGCTTATCAATTGTGGATTAAATGACTCAGAGAAACTATTGTCATTAAGCCATCCATACATGTTGTACATATTTAGATGATCAATGATTTAGTTCATCTAATGACTGCAAAAATCCATGTCTTCTTTCTATGGTAACTAAGTTTTTTCTATCCTTTTTCCTTATCCTTACACACTATTTGCCTGTGCAAAGCTCAGAGTCCTATGAAGAATGAATATTCCCAGCAATATATCTAGAAACCACTTTGCAAAGTTACAATGGCAGCCTCAGCATTTTCTGTTAAACTTCGGATTTTACTATTATTTTGGACTCATTTCAACTGACTGATTAACCTCCTTTCATTTTCATTCATTTAAAAATAATTCTTAGAGTCTGCCCTGGGATGAAAATTCCTCATGCTATTTGAGTAACTTTCTTTCTTAAAAAAGTTTTAAGCTGGGTGTGATGATGCACACCTTTAATACCAACATTTGGGAGGCAGAAGCAGGTAAATCTCTGTGCTTTTAAGACCAGCCTGATCTACATAGTGAGTTCTAGACCACTCAATTCTATGTAGTTAGATCCTGTCTCAAAAAATATGGTTTAAATAAAGAGCCTAGAGAGTTGGCTCAACAATTAACAGTACTTGTTGCTTTTACAGAGGATCTGTGTTGGGTTTCCAGCACCTACATGGTAGCTAACAACCATATGTATCTCCAGTTCAAGCCGAAATAAAATTGCATCATATGATAATGCTCCCCCTGAAAGTAATTTATGTCAAACACAAATCCCAGAATCAGGCATAGGAAATTTCCCTTTCAGTTGAAATTTAGGGGAGTCCAAGAGACTCCCCAAATAATATAAGCTATTGTCAATATAGATATAAACAATATAACAATATTTCCATTGTCTTTGGTTATCTTCTAGAACTTGAAGGTAAGACTCTATGGAAGAAGACACTACAGGAGTTGAAAGACTTGAGTTGGAAGTGACCTAGGAGCTTCCTCCCTAGGGATTAGCTCTCATTTTATCAGAACATGTTGCATAAACTGATGAAGGAGAAAAATCAGTCAGTAGTTCTACCCAACTATAAAGCCAATAAATTACAACAATGATTGGCTTGGCAAGATATCTCCAGTGGTGCAGTGGTGGTTCTTTTATCTTGTGGTTAATCAACTGCTCTCTAATTGGACTTTAGGCCCACTCAATAGGAGGAACTTCATGCTTCATGACTAGGTGAAATTCTAGTGAGCTTCTTAAGGTTGAAGAGATCACAGACCCTAAAGAAGAACCTACTACTGCTGTTTTCATATATAGCTTCCCACTTTATTCTAAATACTTACCTTTTACATACAATTAAATGTAGCTTTCATCTTGGGACACAGAGATCATTATAGAAAGCTACAACTGGTCAAAATACAGAGAATAGGGGACTGTTGAGTGTCTAGACCAAGCTGATACATCTACAACACAACCTTAAACATAAGGGGAAATGTGGAATGGTTACGGTGCAAAGATTGTAGGAGACAGAGAACCAGAATATGTGCTGCTAGTCATGGCCTTCTAGGCATGACAGGGTAGCTGTACCCATGAAATCCCAATAATATGATTACCTAAACAAGATTTACATGATGACAGCAGCAGCTAGCATGCCAGTGTGGACAGAGTGGATTTCACAAGGCTCTACCTAGATGAAGACCTACAGGCAATTAATGGCTGCTGACAGAGTGAGAATCAGTTTTTGCACAGATGAGAACCCTAGTAGGTTATCTAGCTCCACATGGTCGGCCCTAAACACATGTACATGTGAGCAACACAAAATGGACTCAGTAGAATACATAAACATACATACATACACATACACATACACACAAACATGCCTCATAAATTTGAGAGGGTATGAGGGTCATAAAATGAGTTGGATCAGAGAGCAATAGGTATAGAAATGATGTAAATATACCGCTAGTATTCATGTATAAAACTTTCAAAAACAAAAAATAAGTGAATAAATAAATGTCTAGAAACTGTGTAGTATATATCAATTATAGAACAATAGCTGTTATTAAGACCTTAAATGCTTAAGTGTTTTTATTCTATTCTACTCCCATTGTCTATTTTCATCTATCGCCTTATTTCAAAATTCTATTGTCTGTCTTTTATTTCTTTGTGACCCAATTAATTTCATTAGATATACTTATAGGAATGTGGATGAGCAGTTTTTGCAGGATCAGCTTGCCACTGGATATATCATTTAAAATGCTTTTTCCCCACCCCATCAACAATAACAACCTGAGCATGGAGTAGGACCTTAGGAGACTGCCCAATCCAAATCTTATGGAGATCTTTCCACAGCTACTATAATTTCAAGAGTGTTACTACCCCTTCTGGTTCTTATGTTCTTTTCAACCCTTCTTCCACAATGGTCCCTAAGTCTTGGACAGAGTGATATAGATGTTTCACTTATGGCTAAACATTCAACAGTCATTATTCTCAGTATTCTGACAAGTTATAAACTTCCATAGTCATTACTGACCACTGCTTCTCTGATCAAAAATACACTAATGAATGGACACAAACATGGTTATAGAAAGCAATCTGAAGGACATAGCATGTGCATTTATCAAAACAAGATAGCAGCTTACTCAGTAGAACTTCTGACTTCCTCAGCCACTGACTTTTGGCCAGGTTTTATAGTACCAGATGATATAAATTGCCTCCTGTGGAGTATGCATCAAATACAATCAGAAGGTTATTGGTTATCCATGATTGTTATGCCACTATACAATTAGTGGGCACATCTTGCCTGGAAGGCTGATAATGTGACACAGAGGATACATAATTGAATAATACCTTTAACACTTCTCCCACAGCAGCTTTCAAAAAATCTTCCAATATTTCAAAACTAGACAATAAGTGTACCCTTTTTTATTGGCAGCAATTATGATGTAAGAAATTTCATCCTCTTTCTAATTCTATCCTTTTAAAGGCTCATTTTCTCTGTGCTCCTCTTTCTTAGTCATGGCATCAAAATGCCTCAAGAAAAGATTTGCTCTCTTACATTATCCCTACTTATGATGCTAACAGGATATTCATACAATAGCTTTCATGACAATATCTTCAAAGGTATTAAAAAATAGTAGGAAGTCAGTCTGAAACATATGGACATAGACTCCACAGGTCTTCATTTCACAAAAGGCTCAAATACAGCCACTGTGTGGTGCTAATTATTACATTAAGACTATTCTCAAGAGATAACCTGTGGTTCATACTAGATCTCCAGGGACGCCTAGAGGAAAATTAAGAACCTAAGGCAAGTCTCCAGTAGATGGCAGTATAGGGGTGGCTAGTGACATTTAGTCCAGTAAATCTTTCTTGGATATTCTTGAAATATTTTCTTTCTTTTAAATATTAATAAGGGGAAGCACTCAGGTAACTGTGAAAAAATTAGTCTTCTACTCATAAGAACTCATCATTTTTCATTTTATGTAACTCGACAACTTTAAAGCAGATACTTCAAGAAAGAATAATGTTTTTCTATAGTGTAAGTTGGTAATGAGGTAAAGGAGAAAGTAGGAAGATATGTACAATTTTTTTTCACTTAGATTTGTTCTATAAAATGGAAGGTAAATGATCTGACATTTTTTAAATAGAAAAAAACTTTTGAGCATATACTATGTCTAAGCCCCACTTAGTTAGCTCTCCTATACTATTCCTTAAATTTAAATTGTATGATGGTATATTAAAATAGGTAATTTCAACTTAGGGCTGATTACACATGTATCACCCCTACAGCTGGACTACTCATGCAACTGACTAAATTTTGTCTGGAACAAAAGAATCATTTGACTCTTATAGAAATTTTCATCTGGTAATGAAGATGGATTCGTGTTACCAGCTACAAGTCAATTAGAGTAGAAAAGGAAATCTTGGGGCTGAAGAGATGGTTCAGCTTTAAGAACTCTTGTTTTCTCTCATAGAAGTCTGGAGTTCCATTTCCAGTACCTCCATCAGAAAGACTGTAATTCAGGTTCTAGGAGATCTGATGTCTTCTTCTGATCTCTGTGGGTCTTCAGTATCCAAGATTTTCATTTCAAATTAAGCTGATGTCAGATTATGCACAAATTTTATTCATTTTTAATAATATGATTCTCAAACATTTGACAATAGTAATTAGTCTTTCTATTTTTGGTTTTAGTCAGAATTAGTTATGGTAATTTGCTTTGTTGTGTATTTTACTGATGATGTGATATGATGTCTCAAGTAATGATATCATTTCTTCAAGATTCACTTCAAGCAATAATCCTCTTGATTTCCTAGATCAGAATCTCCTAGATTAGGCAGGTTGAGATTTCTGATTCCTGAATAATATGCTCTCATTCCTGATCAAGTTTTAAGAACTTTAGGAAGTTGACCAACTCTGTGTATGTGTACACGTGGTTTTTTATGGCTGTGTATATCTGTATACATGTCTACAGTTGCATGTTCATATGTATGCATTCAGAGGCCAATCTTTTTAAATCACTTTCTACCTTATTTTTTGAGACAGGGTCTCTCAATTCCGCAAACTAGCTAACCAAACAGCTCCAGAGATTATCCTATCTCCACTACCCAGCATTGGGAAATGCAAGTGCATACAGCTGTTCT
The DNA here is from genome assembly GCA_004025045.1 of Sigmodon hispidus. Taxonomy (NCBI): domain Eukaryota; kingdom Metazoa; phylum Chordata; class Mammalia; order Rodentia; family Cricetidae; genus Sigmodon; species Sigmodon hispidus. The sequence continues at coordinate 33,950 of PVIH01018755.1, forward strand.
CAGCTTTATTACAAAATTACTCAGAATGCAAATGGGTTCTCATGTTTTGTAACAAGCACTTTATCAACTGCACCATCTCACTAGCCTCTGAACAACTTTTTAGATTAAGGGATAAAAAGTCTCTAAAGGGGAACAGATGGCATAGAAAGGCAAGGGAAATTAAGGGGACTTAGGGAAGAAAAGGAGATTTTTAAAAAGGAAGTTTCCTCTGGATCTAGTCTTTGTCTCTCACTGACTGGGAGTCAAGAATCCTAACACTGTTGTGCTGTGAAATAATCCCTTGGTATACTGTGAAGATTTGTCACTGTGATTAGTTTAATAAAAAAGCTGACTGGCCAATAGCTAAACAGAATAATATTTGTGCAGGACAAAATTGAGAATGCTAGAAAGAAAAAGGGCAGAGTCTGGAGTCACCAGCAGATGCAAAGAGAAGCAAGATGGGCATGCTGTACTGAGAAAGGATATTAAGCTATGTGTCAGTACATAGATAAGAAATATAGATTAATTGAAATGTAAAAGTTAGCTAGTAACAAGCCTGAGTACTGGCTAAGCATGTGTAATTAATATTAAGTCTCTGTGGGAGTAATTTGGGAGTGGGCTGGTGGAACAGGAAAACTTCCACCTACAAATGGTGCCCAACATGGCAACATAATTTTCACATAAGACCTAACAAAAATTAAAAAAGAATTCTAAACACATAAAAACAGAGTCACGTGTAGCTTTTTGGTAGCTGACTTTTCTTGGGTAAATTCTGTTTGCTAGCATCAAGCAGAGACATGACTCCTTTAAGAGAGAGCTTCCTGGCAAACATGGTCACCACAGTATTAAGAGGCCATTCTATTAAACACTTATATGGGGACTATGAGCAGGCAGCACACTAGTTAGTGATAATATGAACTCAAAATCTACCTAGAGTTGGGACAGTAGACATGGCTCACTCCCACAAGTACCACTACCATAAATCAAGGCTCTCAGGGAACCAAGTGGGGCACAGCCAACCACCAAAACAGAGGCAGAGGCCCTACCCATGCGTCTTAGCAGTTTAAAGACTCATGAGGTCAGAAAAAGATTACAGATACACAGTAGAGATAGATTTAGATGACAAAAATCTCTAAACAGATTACAGTGTGTTAAAAAGTTCATAGGCATGAGAGAGAAAAGAGAAGATATATATACAGTTATAAAAAATTTATAGTTTTAAAATAATAAAGTCTTTTAAAAGGAAATGAAGTAATAGAAAAGAAATACACAGATAGTCTGGATACTGCATGTTATTGTGTTGTTTTTGTACTTTTTTTCAGCTTCTTTTATTTATTGAGCAAACAAAAGCCATGGAAGCATGAAGTCAAACACAACATAGAAAATGTATGATAAACAAGACAGGCCAGAAATGGCCCTGAGTTGATCTAGCACACAGTTCATTTTTTTTTTACAGGTTCCAAATAGTATCATAGTATCATTGCAAGGAAAGCTGAAGATCCAAGACATTCATGCTAAAGATTTCCCCTCTTTCAATGAAAAAAAGAATGTTTTTGCTTAAGATCCATTAATGAGTGAGTACATCCCCTGCTTATTCATCTGGGTTTGTGAGACCTCGCTGAGGAGGATATTCTCCAAATCCATCCATTTGCCTGCATTTCAGTATATTATTTTTTCTTACTGTTGCATAGTACTCCATTGTGTAGATGTAACACAGCTTGTTAATCCATTCCTCAGTTGAAGGGCATCTAGGATGTTTCCAGGTTCTTGCTGTTACAAATAATGCTGCTATGAATATAGTTGAGCTATTGGTTTGGGGGTGTGAAATGTGTACCTTTGGGGTACATGCCTAAAAGTGGTATTGCTGAATCCTTGGGGATTGATTCCCAGTTTTCTGAGAAACCTCCATACTGCATTCTAGAGTGGCTGAACAAGTTTACACTCCCACCAACAATGGAGGAGTATTCCCATCCTCTCCAGGATAGGCTGTCATCTATGTTTTTGAACTTAGCCATTCTGACAGGTATAAGGTGGTATCTCAAAGTTGTTTTGATTTGCATTCCTCTGATGGCTAAAGATGTTGAACTTTTTTTTTCAAGTGCCAAAAGAATCTCAGGTTGTATCACCATACCAGACTTCAAGTTATACTATAGAGCTACAGTAAGAAAAACAGCCTGGTACTGGCATAAAAACAGACTTGTGGATCAATGGATTTCAACTGAAGACCTGACATTAACCCACACACCCATGAACACCTGATTTTTAACAAAGAGGTAAAAAATATTCATTAGAAAAAAGATAGTATCTTTAACAAATGGTGTTGGCATAACTAAATGGGAGTATGTAGAAAAATGTGAATAGATCCAAGCCTGTCATCCTGCACAAAACTCAAATCTAAGTAGATCAAAGACCTCAACATAATCCTAGCCACACTGAGCTTGACAGAAAAGAAAGTGGGAAATAGCCTCCAACAAATTGGCACAGATGACCACTTCCTAAATATAATACCAGTGGCACAGACACTAAGAACAGCAATAAGTGGGACCTCCTGAAACTGAGAAGCTTCTGCAAGGCCAAGGACACAGTCACTAAGACAAAACAACAGCCTACAGAATGAGAAAAGATTTTCACCAACCCTACAAATGACAGAAGACTTATCTCTAAAATACATAGAGAACTCAAGAAAGTAGAGCTCAAAGCGCTATATAGCCTAATTTAAAAATGGGGTTCAGAACTAAAAAGAGATTTCTCAGGGGGATCACAAATGTCTTTGCACTTTTTGAGTGCTGTAGAAGAAGTGATAGCATCTAAGAGACATTTGATTATGAAAGCTCCTGGATTAAACTAACCTATATATTTCAAAAATCTCTTGACTTAAAAAATGGAAGTCAAAAGATGTAGTACTTTTGAGAGGATCTTATGCTTTCATTTCCATAGGAAACAAAAGGCTGTGGATTTGTTGAAAGTTAAGAATAATCAGGTTTGATGGAGAAAGATCCCTGAAAATCCTGACTATAAACATAAAGAAATAAATCCAGAAAAACTACGAGACATGTGGCATATATTTTACTTGCTTAAACATAAAACAAAGGAGAATATCCTCCTGAGCGAGGTATCACAAACTCAGAAAGATAAGCAGGGGATGTACTCACTCATTAGTGGTCTCTAAACAAACAAACAAGAAAAAAAGCCAAGCATGCCCAAGCTGCAAACCACGACCACTGATCAGCTTGGGATCAGAAACACCCTGGACTGACCCTTCGGATCCCACTCCAACTATAGGAATACCAGACTCACTCTTGAGGGAGGGGGGACAAAACTGGATTTGCCAGGAGTGGAGACTGATCTAAGCATTATTGGGTCAGTGGGACCACAGGACTGTCTGCTCCCTGCCCAGGGAGGGGATGGGGAGTTGTGGAGAAGAAAAAATGACCTGATGTGGCGGGAGGGGGAAGGGACCTTGAATAAGGATATACAGGGATGAAAAAGAAAAAATTCAGAGGGAAAGCTGAACACAAAGTAAATATATGTGTAGTAATCTTATTTGCATTATCACCCTTGATAAGTCATACTT
>PVIH01018756.1:0-37503 GCA_004025045.1 Sigmodon hispidus
AAAAAAAAAAAAAAAAAAAAAAAAAAAAAAAAAAAAAAAAAAAAAAAAAAAAAAAAAAAAGACCAAATTGAGTTTAAATGGGAAGCAGAACAACCGGAGGCTTTCGACCGCATTAAAACAGCCCTACTTGAGGCCCCTGCACTGGACCTCCCTGATGTGAGCAAACCATTCCACATCTACGCGGATGAGAAACAAGGAGTGGCAAAAGGGGTACTAACCCAAATTCTGGGACCATGGAAAAGACCAGTAGCTTACTTATCTAAGAGACTGGACTCGGTGGCAGAAGGATGGCCTAGATGCTTGCGCTCCATCGAAGCAGTGGCCCTCCTTGTGAAAGATGCAGACAAATTAACTCTGGGACAGAGGATGATGGTACTGGCTCAGCACACATTGGAGAGCATCATCTGCCAGCTGCCGGATCGCTGGCTCACAAATATAAGACAGCTGCCGGATCGCTGGCTCACAAATGTAAGAATCACCCACTACCAAAGCATCCTTTTGGACAAGGACAGGATTGGTTTTGGCCCCCCAACTGCCCTTAACCCTGTCACTCTACTCCTGGACACTGACGAAGAGATAATACACAGCTGTCAGGATGTCCTGGCAGAGGAAGCTGGGGTCCGGTGAGACCTGAGAGACCAGCCTTTACCACACTCCGACCTCATCTGGTATACTGACGGGAGTAGCTTCCTGCTTGAAGGTAACCGGCGGGCAGAGGCGGTGGTAGTTGATAAAGATAAAGTCATATGGTCTGCCAGTCTGCCAGAAGGAACATCAGCCCAGAAAGCAGAACTCATTGCATTAACCAAGGTCCTTGAATTGGCCGAGGGAAAGAGGGTCACTATCTATACAAATAGCGGGTATGCCTTCGCCACTGTCCAGGTTCATGGGGCCATATATAAGGAAAGAGGGTTGCTTACATCAGCGGATAAAGAAATTAAGCACAAACAGTAAATTTTGGCCCTGTTAGCGGCTGTGATGCTCCCCAAAGAACTAGCTATCGTTCATTGCCCCGGGCATCAAAAGGGCACTGACCCGATAGCAGTGGGAAACAGGAGAGCAGATGAAGAAGCCCGGGTGGCAGCTGTCCAGGGAGGGGGGAAATGTCAGGATCCTTGAGAAGGAAGCTAACCAAGAGGAGATAGTTGAAACCGTGACCCCGGACAAGCAAACAGAAGCATATGAGTACCTCTATCGAGTGCACTGGCTTACTCACCTTGGGAAAAATAAGCTCCTACAGCTCCTGACCGACTTTCAAGGCATCCCACCAGCTAGGAAAAAGACTTTGGCTCAAGAAATAGCAGGAAAATGTAAGGCTTGTCAGCTGGTTAATGCCTTTCCCCCCAAAATCCCAGCAGGAACCAGACTATGAGGGACTCGGCCCGGCCAGCAATGGGAAGTTGACTTTACTGAGATCAAACCTGGAAGGGGGGGTACAAATATCTCTTGATTTTCGTGGATAGCTTTTCAGGGTGGACTGAGGTGTATCCTACCCGACATGAAACAGCAACCATGGTGGTGAAGAAAATTATGGAAGAGATTTTCCCTTGCTTTGGACTTCCTCAGGTAATCGGGTCCGATAACGGGCCAGCGTTTGTGGCCCAGGTAAGTCAGGGCATGGCCAGGATCTTGGGGATTAACTGGAAACTTCATTGTGCCTACAGGCCCCAGAGCTCAGGCCAGGTAGAGAGGATGAACAGGACCCTAAAAGAGACCCTGACCAAATTAGCCATGGAGACTGGTGCTAGAGATTAGGTGATGCTCCTCCCCTATGCCCTGTTCTGGGCCAGAAATACCCCTTCAGCTAGAACGGGGCTCACACCCTTTGAGATCCTGTTTGGAACCCCACCCCCACCCCAGTGCAGGATTTGGCTATTAATAACATAAAACAGGTTCCTTCCACCCAATTCTATGATAGGTTGCAGACACTAGCCTGAGTCCAGCATACCCTGTGGTGCCAGCTCTCCAACCTTTACCAGTCAGGAGGGGACGGCGCCCCGCATCACTACCAAGTAGGAGACTCTGTCTATGTCCGTCGCCACCAGCACCGCACCCTAGAACCTTGGTGGAAAGGACCCTACCAGGTGCTCCTGACCACACCTACCGAGGTAGAAGTCGATGGCGTGGCTGCTTGGATCCATGCATCACATCTTAAGCCCGCTCCTACTCCTCCTGATGATTGGATGGTGGAACGAACTGAAAACCGATCAGCCACAGGAATCCCCAGCAATAACCCTCATCAACCCCAGTTCCAGACTTGGCAAGTGCTCTCGGGGACTGGAGAAATGGTATGGAATGTGTCCTCTCCAGACCATCCTACAGGAACATGGTGGCCTACCCTGCAGCCAGACTGTGCCAGCTAGCTGCTGGCCTTGATACATGGGACATTCCCGAGGTGACACTGGGTGGAAATTTGCCCCCTCAGACAATGCAAGCTTAACTATTCACCATTCTATGTGTGCCCTAGAGATGGAAGGATCCATCAGCAGGTATACAGATATAGGGGACCAGAGTCACTGTACTGCAAAGCTTGGGGCTGTGAAGCTACTGGAACAAAGTACTGCAGACCAAGTTCCAGTTGGGATTGGATTTTGGTGGGAAGGAACATTACCCATCCAGGAGAGCCTTATGGAGGCTTTTACAACCATAACCCTTGCCCCCTGAACCAGCTCACAGGAGGAAAACATCTGACCCAATGTCAGGCTACCTCCTTATGTAATGTACTGAACATCACCTTCTCTGTCCATGGCAGGAAGCCAGAAGACCAAGTAGAATGGCTCAAAGGCAGGGCATGGGGACTCAAGTTTTATACTGAGGGAAATGACTTTGGCCTTATTTTTAAGATCCAATTGAAGCTGGGGGTGGCAGGGAAGCCGATAGGACCTAACCAGTCTTGATTGGTCAGGGACCACCCAAACTGAGACCGGTACCAAAAGAGGTGCTGGTCACAAGCCCGCTGAATGTGACAGCTAGAACTGAGGCACTCTCCAGGGCTGCCCCAACTAGTTCCACAAGACAACGCCTGTGGGAATTAATAGATGGAAGCTATACTGCCCTAAATAGCTCCTGGCCCAACCTTACCCAATCTTGCTGGTTCTGTTTAAGTGTCTTTCCCCCTTACTATGAAGGGATGGCAGTTAATGGAACCTATGTGGGGACAAATAGCTCCAATGTTTGTGACTGGTCCAGCACTCATAGGCTTACACTGCCTGAGGTAACAGGAAAGGGGACATGCACAGGGACCCCCCCTCATGAGGATCAACATAGGTGTTTACAGACTCTCTCAGTTTCAGGAGACAAATATCTTATGCCCCAAATGGAACAAGATGGGCGTGCAGCACAGGCCTCACCCCTTGAGTCTCAACCGAGGTTTTTAATTAAACTAGGGATTTTTGTACAATGGTCCAGGTTTTTCCTCAGATTCTGTATCATGCTGGAGAAGCCTTCGAGGAGGCTCAACTCGGAAGAACAAGGTATTGGAGAGAGCCTATTTCCTTGACCCTGGCAGTGTTGTTAAGTTTTGGGGTAGCGGCAGGAGTAGGAACTGGGGCAGCTGCCCTAGTAGAAGGACCCTGCCATCTTAACCTATTACAGTCTGCAATTACCAATGATTTAAGGGAAATAGAAAAATCCATAGAGGGGCTGGAAAAGTCCCTAACCTCACTATCAGAAGTAGTACTACAGAACAGGAGGGGATTGGATTTGTCTGAAAGAAGGAGATCTATGTACAGCCCTGAAGGAAGAATGTTGTTTCTATGCTGACCATACTGGAGTAGTCAGAAACTCCTTAGCTAAATTAAAAGAAAGACTAGATGCTAGAGAAAAAGGGATACTTGAACAGAAAGGATGATATGAAGGATGGTATACCAAGTCTCCCTGGATCACTACACTTGTCTCAACCCTGATAGGGCCCCTGATTGTTATTTTGTTTATAATAACCATTGGGCCATGCCTGTTGAATCCAATAGCAAATGCCTCTCAGGCACAGATAGGATCAGTCAAGATGATGCTCATTAGGCAGCAGTACAGTAGGCTCCCCATGACCCCGGAAACTAATCTCTAGGGTTAGAGATATACACAAGAAAAAGGGGGAAATGTGGGAATGGGATTTTCCACAAGTAAACTCTGACTGACCCTGAAGGGCAAGAGGCTGGCCCATCCCAGAGAAAGAGAGAGAAAAAACAAGCTCCAAGAAATGAATCGCACTGTACGTGCAAAATACCTCAGCCCGAGCTCCACAGCCGCCCTGAGAACGGCTCCAACTTCCTTCTCTCAGTCCCTCCCCTATCCAATCAGCTGTATAAAAGATACCTCCCAGAAAGGTTCGGGGGCCCGTTGGCTCTTCCGGCTGCCTTGGGCCCGAGTGTTAGCTGGCAATAAAATTTCTCTTGTGTCTGCTACAGAAAGTCTGGTTTGGGTCCATCTCTCCCGCACATTTCATCTTCATTTCTTTGGTAGTTTTCTAGTAAGCATCAGCGATTCAGAATGAGACTGTCCCAATCAGCATTTATAGCACTAAAACTACTTCTTTATGGATACAGATGTGGAAGTAACAATCCAAGCAAAAATATTGTGACTATTATAAGGACTAAATAAGATGATATATAAAGAACTAACTCAGCATGATAGGCTGATAAAAATCCTCTCCACTAATATCATGCATTGATGACATTATGATTGTCATTCAAAAAGCACTTATGAATTTCTACTCAGAGCTGCCACAACAACTTCCTGGGTCTTCCTTGTTCCCAGGTGTTCACACATAGTTTACCATGATGACCTGGTAACTCTCTGGTAGCCGTTTAAGCTGTGATTCTCAGGCTAGCATTGTGTCAGTTTGTAGGGAGTTTGTGTAATAGGCACAAAGCCCTTGGATGGTCCTGAGCACTGTATAACCTGGACATAACAGCACAGGCCTGTAATCCAGCACTTAGAGGTGGAGGCCGAGGATCACAGGTTCAAGGTCATCCTTGGCTAATCTGGAACATGGACACATGAGACCTGTACCCCATCCCCCAATCATACACAAAAGATACATTATACATAATCAACTCTACATGGATCATATATGTGAATACATCATGTAACAGTGGCGATGGACTTAATTACATAAACCATGGGTGATGAGAGGTGGGTATAGCAACCATAGCATCTGTTCCCACAAACACACTGCAGACTCTCTCTCCCACAGACTGGCTTAGGCAGTTTGTTTAAGTCAGTCTCTATGTGTGGCCAATGTCAGTACCACGACTGTACTTTACCAGGACCTGACTGGGAAGATAAACAGGCTTTAGGAGGATTCCAGAGCAGGCTGATCAGACAGCATCTGTCAACTACTGATTGAATGTAGGAATCTAAGCATTGCTTTGGAGTGTCCACTGTGAGCATTTGATATCTTCCCTTTAAAAATTCTGTTTTAATGTTAGTGTATAAAATAATGGGTTCTGTATGGTTTTTCATTTTTAGGAATATGCATCATGCGTTCTTCTTTTTGCTCCTCATCTCCCTCCCACCCTCTTGCTGTCCCACCTTACGCAGTCTCTTCTTCAGGCCTCAAATACTCTATTGCCCTCTCTGTTTCCCCTTGCCTTTATCTGTAACCCTCTATCTCCCCTCCCATAGCTTCTTTCTACCTTCATGTCATATGTGTAACTGTGATTTTGTATGTATGTATGTTGCTGGGTCCTAATGGTTCCCTCAAGGGAGGGTTTGAGAAGACATGAAATCAATGACACAGACCCAAGGAGTCAGTTAAGAAGCAAAGGGCTAACTTCTTTATTCAGCAATGGGAAGAGCCTTACATACTCTCCTCTCAGCACCCAGGCTGTGTCTAGATCCCGTGACATTGTGTGACCACTCCTCTTTGGCTGGGCATAATCAGGACCTCTGATAGCACTTGCTACAAGTCCCTCAGGCAGATTCCAGGTTGGCTCATATTATGTGCATGCCTTGGCAACTGGTTTAAGCCAATTTCCTTGACCTTAAGGGCCTGTCCTACTACATATGTAAATCAAATTATACCTATAATTTGTATACATACATATATATAGTTGTAAAAAGTTTCCCAGGCCCATTTGGGCCCAGAGGTTTAGACCTGGTCCGTGGTGGCTTTTATCCCCCAAAGAAATGAATCAGACACTTATATACTTTACACTGTATGGCCCATGTCTTAAGCACATTACTATTAACTCTTTCATCTTAATTCAACCCATTTCCATTAATCTGTCTGCCACATGGCTGGGACCACGGCTCACCTGTGTTCCTTACATGATTCTTCTTCAGGGGACGGATGGAGACTGACTAACTCCATCCTTCTCCTACCTGCCTGTCCTCTGATTCTCCACCCACTTCTACGGTGCTGTGCATAGGCCAAACCAGCTACTTTATTTACGTCATACAGAGAACATTTCCACCACAATATATAAACCTAGATTCCATATATAAAATAAAACATAAATACTTGCCTTTCTGAGTTTAACTTATTTATCATGATAATCTCCAGTTTGATATACTTCATTACAAGTATCAATTTTATTCTTCTTTAATGTTGGATAAAACTCCATTTTGTATATGATTCACATATTTTTATGCACTTACTCATTCACAACATCTCCTTGGATCTTTCGTGGCCAAGCTCTTCCTAACACAGATCTTTATTCTTTCTACCCACTCATCTCAAGGAAGAATTGAATAAACTGAACGGCAGGGCTGTGGTCATATACTATGCATCTAATAAAGTTTGCCTGAAGGTCACATCCCAGAGCCAGCCACAGATTTTAGCCATAAAGGTCAGGGAGTCACACACACACACACACACACACACACACCTTTAACCCCAGCAGTAGGAAGTTTGAACCAGGAATTGCTATTGCTGGGCAGAGAAAAGTTTATAAGGCAGGAGGAAACAGGATACTTTTCTTTCAGCTGAGGAGATGGCCAGATGGCAAGTGGCTGTGACTTGTTCCTCTGTCTCTCTGATCTTTCAGCTTTTCCCCAATATCTGGCTCCAGGGTTTTTATTATTAAAGACAAATTAAAATTTGTGCAATATTTGGTATCCAACATGGGACACAAACTCATGAAGAAGGTCACTTGCCTGTGGTTTTGCAGCCACCAGCACAGACTGGAGCTGGAATCACTACCCAGTTGGCTAGGTTTTCCTTTTGGACTCAGCCTTCGCACCACCAGTCAGCTCTGCCTTTTAGGCACTTCCTGACACACGTGTTTCTTCTCCATGATCCTTTAAGTAAATTTTTCAGACAGTGGCTTCCCTCTTCTGGTGGGTTGTGGGCTTTCCCTGGACCCCGTACTGGAGCTGCTGTCATACTAAGTAGATGTCTCACTTCACCCTCATCTGAATTGTCATTGTCAGCAGATCTGGTGAGTCAACTGGAGTTTTTTAAAAAGGAGAATTAGTTTAAGGTAGAGAAAAAGATTTCTCCCTCCAACATTAAAAAATGGGAAACAATATTAAAATGGATGAAATTTGGTCTTTGTTTGACAGTTTGAAAATGGAACCATTAAAGAAAAGGATAATTGATGTAGGTGAAATTAATAATGTCTATTATAAATATTATTTGTTTGATCATTCTTGTTTTAGTCCTAAAATAGTTGGTTCATATGAATGGCAAGTTTGTTGATATTGAATGCCAAGATACAAGTATTAGCAAACCTTGTTAAAACATCATACAGATATTCAGACCCAGACAGAAAGGTTTATTTTAATTGTGAGCCTAACTTTTAATGGCTGAGCCATCTCTCTAGCCTGACAGAAGGATTTAAAGGAGAACCAATCTTAACATTACATTATAAAATTGCAGAGAAACAGTCTAAGGCTTTCAAACAGCCAAACTTAATTTATCCAGTAACTTTACAGGAATTAATAAATGATATAAATCCCCCAGACTGTGTAAGAGCTATGAAAATGTTAAATTTGAAGAGATTCAAGGAAGCAATAGTCTCATATGGTATGCACTCACCCTTTATAAATCAGATGTTAAACTCATGATCAACTTGTAATAGAATTATCCCTAAACATTAGACAGATATGGTTACAGTAGTCTTGGAGGCGGGCCCAACTTATAATGGAGGACCTGATGAAAGGATGGAGCTAAGACCACTGAACAACTCTGCAGGGAGAGAGGCATTAAAATCTCCCAAGAACAACTTCTTGGGAAAGGAGATTATACTAATATAGAAAGGTAATCTTTATATGATGATGACCACACCCTGGCTTTATGCCTCATGGCAGCCTTGAATGCTTGGAATAGAATTAAAGAAATAGGAAAGAAAACTGAGTCGTTTACAAAAATGATACAGGGCCCAAAAGAAACCTTCACTCACTTCTACAGTAAATAGAATGGTACAAAATTCAGAAGCTAGACAAATAATAATTTAATATCTGGCTTTTAAAAATTCTAATTGATAATCCAAAAAGATAATTAGGCTGCTAAAGGCAAGATCAGCACCCTTGGAGAAATGGATCAAGAAACAATTATATAGAATCTCATAACTATCATGATGCTTGGACAGAAAATATTTCTAGAGGTTTGACAAAAAAATCAAAATATCAAATGTTACAAAGGTCATCTAAAAAGTAACTGTAAACAGGGCATCCCTAAAAACAATATTTTTGCTAAGAATAACCCCAACAGAATACCCCTCCTTTCTGGATTATGGCAAAAACAGACTGTGGACTAACAAATGTAACTCAATGAGAAACAGTCAAGATAATTTTTTGCCTTTGGGACATGCCCTGAAGGGCCTTTTGCAGGCCCCCATAACAAATTCAGTTCAGTCTTATTCTGTCATCATGGAGGAAACATCTTTTCAGAGCAATTAAAAAACTTAAAGTTTATTCTAACAAACCATGCCGCTCTGGATGATAAAAAACAGCTATGGAAAATAGAACATGGGCTGGAAAGATGGTTCAGCAGTTAAGAGTACTGACTTTTCTTTCCAAAAACTCAGGTTCAATTCCCAGCACCCACATGGCAGCTCACAACTGTCTGTAACTCAAGTTCCAGGGGCTCTGACATCCTTACATCAATGTACAAAAAATTAAATTAATTATTTTTTAAAAGAAAGAAAAGAGAACAAAAATTTTGAGAAAAATCATAAAGTGAATATTTTTGACAAACTTCTATAAGTAAACAAAGAGCAAAATTAAAAATACAAATGATATTATCATTGAAGGCCATGTAACATGGATGTAGATGTAACAATAATTGCACCAGAAACTTGGCATGCACAGTTGGTAAATATTCAGCTTTCAGGGATTAAAACATTATCCCAGATAAAACAGGTCACGAGACAGCTTAAATATATAGGGCCAAAAGAACAGAGAGGAAAATTAAAGCCATATATGGCTAACATTGCCATGAATTTATGGGGACATGATTTATTATAGTAATGGAATACTCAGATTAACATTCCCCCAATCTCAGAAATGGACCATAAACCAACATTTGTTTCTGGGAAAATATTAGAAGGTATTACGAAAAACAATCACCAACTATTGAGGTTGTACAAAAACAAGGCACAACAGCTGCTGATCTTTCAAAGGCACCAACTGCCCTGCATTTAAAATGGCTAACAGATAAGCCTATATGGGTTCATCAATGGCCTTTAACAAAAGAGAAAGTACAGGCCTTAGAACATCTGGTACAGGAGCAGTTAAATGCTCAGCATATTGAACAATCAACTAGCCAAAGAATTCTTCTCAATTGTTATAAAAAAAAATTGAAAAATGGAGAATGGTAACAGATTTAATGGCCATTAACAAAGTGATTCAACCAATGGGCTCTCTACAATCTTTGCCTTCTCTGCTTCCTACAGAATGACATAATTATCAATTTCAAAGACTGTTTCTTCACAAGAAAAAGACAAAGAAAAACTTGCCTTTACAGTGCCTACTTATAAGAATTCTCAGCCTATAAAAAGATCTTAACAAGGGCCAGAGAGATGGTTCAGAGGTTAAGAGCACTTCCTGAAGTCTTGAGTTCAGTTCCCAGCAACCACATAGTGATTCATAGCCATCTGTGATGACATCTGGTACCCTTTTCTGTACACTGTATACATAATAAATAAATAAATCTTTAAATAGATAGTAACAAAAAATTCTTCCATATGGAATGTTAAATAGCCCCACTGTGTGCTAATATTTTGTATATCATCTATTAGAAATTATAGGTAAGCAGTTCCTACAATCTATCATTTATCACTACATGGATGACATCTTACTGGCTGACTCAAATATAGATACTTTAGAAAGAATGAAAAAAATAAAAGAAATTGCCTGCTTGGGGATTATAAATTGCTCCACAAAAATACAAAAGAAGATTATATTAATTATTTAGGATATAAAATAGGTCTACAAAAACATAGACCTCAAAAGGTTCAAATTAAGAGAGATAGATTACAGACTCTTAATGATTTCCAAAGATTTCTAGGAGACATTTCTAATTTGTGAACCACTATTAGAATGAAAAATTATTGAATGGATAATTTGTTCAAAACTTTAGATGATGACAAGGATTTAAATGGTTCAAGAGAATTATCAGCTGAAGCTAAAAGAGAATTGGTTTTGATGAAGAAAAATTACAGGATGCGCATGTGGATCATGTGGATCCAGATCTTAACTGCATTCAGGCTATTTTATGCACTAAGTATTCTCCTACAGGAATTTTAATGCAAAGGGAAAATATTATATTAGAATGGATATTTCTACCACATAAACTGATTAAAAAATTAAAGATATATATAGAAAATATTTTCTGATTTAAATTTTGAAGAAAAAATAACCCTTCATCAATTGACAAGATGAAGCCAGCAGGAATTGTCATACCTTTAACTAATGATGAAATTGGCCAGTTAAGGGCAGAAAATAAACCTTGGCAAAGAGCTTAAAATAATTTTTTGGGAGAAATTAATAACAAATATCCCCAAAACAGAAGAATTAAATTTATAAAGGAAACAGGATTTCCTCATGTTGTACAGGAAACTCCAATTTCTAGAGTCCCTGTATTTTAAACTGATGCAAACAAATCATGACAGGCAGGTTACAAATTTAAGAAAATCTAAATAAAATGGCCCAAAGCCCTTATAATTCTGTCTAAAAGTCAGAATTATATGCTACTCTGATAGCATTAATAAATTTTACAGAACCTCTTAACACAATTACTGACTCTCAATATGCAGAAGAATTGTTTTATATATTGAAACTGATGACTTAAACTAACTTAGTTATTTATCCTATTACAAAAAATAATGATGAAATTGATCTATTATTGATAGGAAATGTGCTAGAAGCCTCAGAGTTTCATAAAAAAACATCATGTCAATGGCAGAGTTTTTTAAAAAGATTTCTTCATCATTTTGCAACAAGCCAAAGAAATTGTTAAAAAAAAAAAAAAAAAAAAAAGGAAAAAGTCCTACCTATTCCTGCTATAACCATACTTCATTACTGGCAGGGAACAATCCTAAAGGAATTTTTTTAAAAATAAAATTTGGCATATAGATGTGCTTCATTTTACAGAATTTGGAAAATTAAAATGTGTATACCATATAACAGATATGTTTTTAGCATTTCAATGGGCAACTGCTTTGAGCTTGGAAAAGGCTGATTCTGTAATTACTCATTTGTTAGAAGTTATGGCCATCATGGAAATACTTGCACAAACTAAGACTGATAATACTTTAGCATAAGTCTCTAGTAAAATAAAACATTTTTCTGCTTATTATAATATAAAGTATATTGCAGGTATACCTATACTATACAATCAAGAGTCGTAGGGAGATCAAATCAAAAAACTCTCAAGGATATGCTAAATAAACAGAAAGGAATAACAAAGACCCAAGAAATACACTACACAATACTTTATTAACTTTGAATTTTCTCAATGGTAATGAAAAAAGAACTGCAGCTTGAAAAGACATTGGACAATAGAAAAAACTGAGCTAAACCAGTCTGTCTACTTCAAAGATGTACTGACTTCAGAATGGAAACCAGGATATGTGCTACCTTGGAGAAGGGATTTTGTTTTTGTTTCCACAGGAGAAGAAATGCTAGAGTACAATCAAAATTAATAAAGACTCAATTTAAACAAGAGGAACCTGTTGATAAGGGAAAACGCGATGGCTCATCCATCAGAGATCATGAGTACCAGCATAAACGGACATCCCAGGGCCCAAAGTCAAGCTTTGTGTTGCTATAGCTTGTCCATTTGTTCTAAAGTGCTGCCCAGAGTCGACATAGTTAATCAAGTTTAACCAGCAAGGCCAGCAAGACATCTCCCAATGGGGAGGAGGAAGAAAAGAATAATGTGGAACATGTCACTTAGTTGTCCTATGTATTTAAAAAGCAATCATGACGGAAACAGCTTTTTAACTTCCATAGCTCACTGACCTTCACCTTCAACTGGTTCATAACACTGCACCCCAATTCTAGGTATTTCTGTAGGCAGAACTGAAAAGCATTAATTCATTAAGTACCAAGATAGTGACAGCCACTCTCATGCATGTCTCAGCAGATGAAGGTACCTTTTCCAAATTAACAGCCTTGCCAAGGAGTAAAACAGGAGGGCTGGTAAAAGCACCCTCAGCATTCCCAGCCTGGCACAACTTATCTAGAGCAGTGGTTCTCAACATGTGGGTCACAACCCCTTGGGGATCAAATGACCTTTTCATAGAGGTTTCATATCAGCTATTTACATTATGATTCTTAACAGTAGCAAAATTACAGATATGAAGTAGCAACTAAATAACTGTATAGTTGGGGTCACCACAACATAAACCGTATTAAAGGGTCACAGCATTAGAGAGGTTGAGAACCACTGGGCTAGAGAGTCTGATAGAGAAAGACATTTGGTTGTTAAACTCAGTTTTTTCCACCTCAGAGTGAAGGTATGGACACCAGCTGCCTCATGTAGAGCACTGAACTAGTACAGATCAAATTCACACTAGTAACAAAACATACAAAATCCAAAGAGCTTTCTTAAAAGGGTCCTTCTGCTTAAAAATGGCCCTCTTATAAATTCTTGACTTGTCTAAACAGTTTTATCCCAGAAGACAGAGGAAGCCAAGTCGGAAGTTTGACACTATGAAACAAAGTCTGGTTGGCCAAGGGGAATGCTGGCTGATACAGAAAGGTGATACATTTCATGTGTGACCTTAGCACTGCTGGCTTGTGTGTACACATATGCATCACGGGTAGGCGGTAGGTGGATTTAGACATAGAACAGCATCGTCTATGAGTTGATAATTGTAGAAATGAAATGAAAAGATCCCCAGGAGTTTATTAATCCAACTCTATTTGTGTAGTTATCTAACAGTTCTCATATGAGGGAAACCAAGATGAAACAAGCCCATGGCTTACTCTAAAGCAAAATAAACTCTAAAAGAATCACACAGAGGTATGGCAAGAATTCAGAAAGGAAATTATCAGCAAATACATAATTATCCTCTTTGTGGGGAAAATGAATGTGTTTGAGCCACAGAGGTACAGGCAGCATCCAAAACATCTGACCAAACTGGGCATGCTCCACTTGCCCTGGGGGATATTTGGAAGCCTGTGGGGCATTACTGCTTATACTTATTGGCAGCAATGTTGGTCTCTGGGTGGGTAGGAGGTCAGGAATACAAGAAGTCCTTTAGACCAAGGACATAGAATTCTTCACCCGTCAGGAATGTCTCAACTATAGCACTGGTGTGAGGAAGTCAGTATGCCACAGAAGCTGCTGCTGAGCTGTTCTACTGATCCAATCTTCAAAGCATGAGATCCACATGTGGGATATAGCCCAGAAAAGAAATGAATACCACAGACACACCCAGAACTGTAAGGAACACATCCACAAAGGCAAAAATGCCGGGACTGAAATCTCTGGCCAACCAGAGACTTGTCAGGACTGACAATCAGCATATCATGGAGAAAATATTTGCAGGTTTGTAAAAGATGGAAGAATTTCTCATAATCAAAAAAAAGTTGCACTAGCATAGTAAAAATATGTAGGAGTGTGTGTAGTCAGAAGTCACCATCAGGGACGTAAGTGTATGTCCCCAGGAAGAACATGCTAGATCACTTAGCCCTGAAAGACTCCACACCTATCTCAAACTCAGGGAGCAAACTGCCTCCATTCAGGGACATTTTAGACTCATTTGCATATTGCCAGAGTGCCCTTACTGCCATACTCCTAGCATTAGGGCACTGAGGCAGAAAGATGGAGTTCAGCCTGGGTGACCCAGCAAAGCTAGCCTCAGTGTCTTCCCCAAATGTACATGTTGATTTTGGAGGTACTACCTAAAATATTCTCTTTTCATTTTAAAAATTTGATTTCAAAATTTCCAAGGGTGTACATGCTTAATAATTTTCTTGGATTCCATACCCAAGAGATTTGGGAAAAACAAGTTCAGAATAGTCCCTGCTACTTCACCCTCCCAGTCTGAGTAAACATATTTATTATTTACATGTATTTACTTAACTGCCACATGTAATAAACCACAGAGCAGTGGTTCAGCCGTGGGTAAGCATGTGACCTTTGGAAGTATGATTCTTGTCTGGCTTCACATTACTCATCGGGTCTTCATAGTCTTTTTGCAGGAAACAGTCACATTGAAACAACTTCAAATGTGTCAAAAGAAGGTATGATATTAAATCATAAATGAGCTGTAGAGTTGGTAAATTGCTTACATCACAGCCATGAGGTATATATCTGTGGCTTGAAACTGGAGTAGTCTTTTGTGAGGAGGAGGTTCTGAAAACTGTAGAAAGAGAATGTGCATTGTAGAAGGTCCACACAGAACAGGAGGAAAGCAGGTGAGCGAAGGGTTTTTCTTTGGCCATGCCTTGGGTTAGCATTCAGCACTAACCACCTTCCCTAGATGACAGGTGGTGTACTCTGACCTTCTGTCTTGCGCCTCCCTCCAATATTTCTAGACTTTCACAGGTCACTGTTTCTGACTCCGCTGCTCAGGGCCTTGGGTTGTCATACTCCCCACACTGCTCTTGGCCACAAGCCACTAATGCCTTGGCCTGAAACATATGAACAAGCAACCAAGATGCAATTATAAAAAAGAGGAGGAGAACTGGTGTTTTACATTCATGTAATTTTTTCTTTTTTCCCTGTGCTTAGACAAAGTCTTTTAAAATCATTTAAAAAAAAATCAGTCCTAAAGATGACAGAAAAATTTCCCCTGATGTATCATGAATGGCAGAATAATGTTTACCAAAATATTGGTGGGTGCATTCTTAGCAATAATATACCCAGAATTAACTTTAAAAGCACTAATCCAAGGCCAAAAAGAAGGCTCAGTGAGTAAAGACGCTTACCCGAGTCTGGTGACCTGGGTTCAATTCCCAGCACCCATGCAGAGGTGAAGGACAGAGCCAGCCTCACAAGGTTGCCCTCTTATCTGCAGACCCACGCCTATGGCATACACCTGCAGACACACATTATGGTATGTACAGTGACAAATTTAAATCATTAATTAACCAGCTCTGCCAAAAGCCAATAGATGAGTCGTGAAATCAGCCAGACATAATTCTAGTATATAATTACGCGCATGTTGAGAGTCAGTGATACTCATGACAGTCTGAAGCGATGGGTCCTCACACTCAGTTCACATGTGTTCTTAAGACTTCCTATCACTGCTCTTTCATTCTCCAGTAGCTGCCAGTCACAGACCGGTAATTAAGAACACAGTTTCAGTCAGACAGTAGTAGTGCACACCTTTAATTCCAGCACTTGGGAGGCAGAGGAAAATGGTTCTCTGAGTTCCAGGCCAGCCTGGTCTACAGAGCATGTTCCAGGACAGCCAGGGCCACATAGAGAACCTCTGCCTGAAACAACAACAAAGAAACCAAAACAAAAAAAGAACATATGCGAGGTGATGAGGGGGACAGGAGGGGAGTGAAACACCCTGCTTTCTCTGCCAGCAGAGTTTGGATTCTTGGGTTTGTGCTTATCTGCATTCCTGTTAACACAGGTAGGAATGTTCTGAATGTGTGTGTGTGTGTGTGTGTGTGTGTGTGTGTGTGTGTGTGTGTAAGAGAGAGAGAGAGAGAGAGAGAGAGAGAGAGAGAGATCTTGCTTACTGGCACATATGTCTCATAAAGAAGAGCTCTTGAAAGGCCTTAAAAAGTTTCACGGCATCCATATACTTGATAACAACGGCAGGTTTCCCTCGAGAAAAGCAACTAGAGACACAAATCAGTTGATGATATTTAAATTCTGTTTATTCTGTATGAAACAGCATGGGGTGGGTTATGAAACAGATAGTTTTTGTGTCAGTGTCTAGTGGGGGAGGCTGCAGTCTGGACCCACAGTATTCATGTGTTTATTGTGGAGTTTGTAGAAAGGGTGTACTCAGCTCTGTAGTCTGAGGCTTCAGTTTTATCCTGGTCCATATTTCAGAGCTCCTGAGTTGCTAATACCAGCATGAATTCATGAAGAGATGTTCTGTCCCCTAAACTAGAGAAGATGCTTTTGTTCTCCTACAGAGCCTGGCTGGACATGAGACACAATGACTCAAACATCAGTGGTTCTTCAAGTATCACTTATATGTCTATTGATCAATTGTTATGCTAAAAGCAGATCAAAGATAACTTTAAAATAAATGATAAA
Source organism: Sigmodon hispidus (assembly GCA_004025045.1). Lineage (NCBI taxonomy): Eukaryota > Metazoa > Chordata > Mammalia > Rodentia > Cricetidae > Sigmodon > Sigmodon hispidus. Next base: position 16,619 of record PVIH01018756.1, read on the forward strand.
GTTTAGATTTATTTTAACATCAAGTACATGAAGCCTCATTGAAAGCAAATGTGTTCCTTTCTAGTTTCTCAAAAATTTCCAGCTACATTAAGGGAATATGCTATCAGCTGTTCATGGTATGCAGATCAACTCTAAAAACATAAATTATAAATATACTGTTAAATTTTTAGAGCATAAAAATATGTCTATCTGGCATGGTGGCAATAGCATGAACTGAGGAAGTGGAGGCAGAGGGTTGTGAGTTCAAGGTCAGCCTGAGCAACACAGTGAGCCTGTATACCAAAGAATCAAGAGCTAGGGTTGTAGCTTCCTGTCAGAATTATTGCTTAGCATGTGCACAGCTCTGCATTGGATCCCTAGGACCAAAACCCAAACAAACGGGAGTAACTTTGAATATGTATTGCATATATTTGATTTCTAGCATCAGTCTCTGCAAGAAGTAGCTGTGAAGACAAGCCTACAAGCTAGGGAGAGGTCCCTGAGTCAGATTCGGAAAAAATACTCCCTATGCATATTGTCTACAACCTGGCTGTTTGCCTCAACAGACCAATGTGAGTTCCAGAATATCAGGTCTTTCTCACCATTCACAGAGTTTGACGGGACACTCCAAGGATGCCCCTGGGCCACTATGTATCAGTTCTCTTTTAACTCAAAAAAAGTTCAAGTAAACAAGTCATTTTACCAAATAGACTATTTAAAACTGTTTTCCTTAATCTGTTATTAAGAGCCAAGTCTACCAGAAGCCTGCTCAGTGTCCTGTCTTCATTTAGTTTATGCTTCCAGGCTGGTTAACTTTCTCAAGTTTAGAATTCTTCAGTCCTCAAAACACAATACTTGTAACAAAATTTGCTGTTTATTTTACATTTCTATTCTCCCATTTTCTGTGTGTGTGTGTGTGTGTGTGTGTGTGTGTGTGTTGCATGCATGTATGAATGTTTGTATGTTGTGGGCACACATGAGTATGCTCCCCTGCATGTGTGAGTACACATGGAGGGAGGCCCATGAATGTCAGGAATCATCCTCAATCATTCTTTGTCATATTAAATGAGGTGGAGTCTCCTAATCAAACCAGAGCTTGCCAATACAGCTGGTCCGGCCTGCCAGTTTGCTCTGGGAATCTCCAGCATCTGCCTTCTAAGGCTTGTATATCAGGCAAGTCTCCATGTCCATCAGGCATTTGGATAGCTTTTAGTCTCCCAACTCCAATTTTCACATAAACCCAGCAGATATTTTAACCACTGAGTTATTTTCCTATCCTGAGTCTTCTATTTGTATTGATTCCAAATACAGGGGACTAGACCCCGTTCCCTTTCTTTTTGCTTAGGAGAAGCTCACTGGGAGATGGTATTCTTCATAACCATGACAAATGGAGACCAAACGTAGGCCTTTGCTCACTCTAGGCAAGCATTCTACCACTATGCTCTATCTTCAGGCTGACAAGAGGTTCTGAATTAGGTGGCACTGTGCTTTAGAAGGCGGCCCCGGCGTCTTCCTCTTGCAGTTGCTGTTGATTCCAGCCGGTAGGCTGAGAAACCACAGAGACCCTTTGGAATTCTGACTCCTGAAAGACTAGCAAAATCAGGCAGCACTACCTAAATATGTCAGGGACAGCTTCATCTCCCACAAGATTTTATTAGAAGAAAATGCCTTCTTACTGTGCTCTTCCACTGAGCCTGCCAAAATGTCTCACAAGCTCATCCAAGAGTGGTGTGGCTCATCTTTACATGGGTGACTTCCAGAGAGCATGGCCATATATGTATGTAAGGATCTTCTTAGATACCCTTCTCTCAGAGCTGTTGTTTTTTTAAGATTTATTACACAGTACATAGAAGAGGGCACCAGATGCCATCACAGATGGCGGTGAGCCACCATGTGGTTGCTGGGAACTGAACTCAGGACCTCAGGAAGAGCAGTCAGTGCTCTTAACCTCTGAGCCAGCTCTCCAACCCCTCTCAGAGCTTTTGAAACATTTCCAACTCCTAGAGCAGGTGGTTCTCCTAGGTCCCTATTAGCATGTGCTTAGGGGTGGGGCTGATCTGAAGGTCCGTGGGAAGACTCAGAAGCTAATAACTCTAGAACAGATGTGGACCTTGGACAAAGCTGGGAAACATTCTTAAGTAGACATCACAGTTCTCCCACTCAGGTCTCCTTCTAAGCACCTGGAGGAGTAAAGGGACACGTAACCAGGACCCAGACACCTCACATATGCCAAAGGCGTTGTGCATAGGAAAGCAGTGCATGCTGGGCAAGACCAGGCTGAGTTGTTGGGTTCCCTCCAATCTCCAGCTGCTGACACCACTATGATCCTGAAAGCTCATAGATGGTCCAGTGGCCAAGATGAAGTGTCAGTGATACATGTCACTGTATGTACTGTTCCCTGTCCTGAACACAGAAGCAGATCTACTCCAGAATCTGAAGGTGTGTGGTGACTGGTGAACAGATCACAGTTTTGCTCCTATCTGCCCAGAGCCCTCCCCAAGGGCTGCTTCTGCTACGTTGGAAACAGCCCAAGTTTAGAAAGCAGGAAGTATGGAGTCTGCTTCTGCTGTTGCAGGCCATGACCATGTGGCCTTGGACAAGTTGTTTATCCCAAGTCTGGAATTTCATATTTTCTGGGAACAGTTGACTGCATGTAACCCTGAGTTATCATATCTAATGAGAATTCTGTTTGTTTTGGTGAATTCTGCATCCCTTTTGTGCGGAGGTGGTGGACAGTTAGGAAATGAGAAGGGCCAGGGTAGGCTTGATTGGCTATGCAGAGAACAGAGCAGAGAGTTACAGGAAAAAAGAAAACATGTTGGAAAAGAATGAGAACATGGAAACAGACAGGCACTACACTAAAGGGGCAGTGTCAAGGGCAAGCGGTGAGTGCGAAGAGAAGAACCATCTCTGGGGCACTGTGGGATGTGCAAAGCAGAGAGAAAACTGGGTTCCACGGGATTAGTACATGACCTTTAGCATTTTTAGGGGCAGTTTGGTTATAAAGAAAATTTTTTAATCAAATAGATTGTTTTAAAGAGTTTTCTTTAAACTCTTTAAAGTTAATAACAAGAGTTATTAACCTTGTCCAAACATGATATAAGAAGGGAAACACCCAGAGGCTATTACATTTTTCTCCTTGGATCTCTCCTTTCCCTGATGTCACTAGGACCCTGGCAGCTCAAAGATGTACCTGTAGCCTCAGCAAGATGCCAATCACCTGTTGCTGAATGCATTGTTTTCTATATTGCCTTTATATTTCAAGCCTGACGTGTCCTGGACCCCATGTGCTGTGTGTGTGAGTCAAGTGAGTAACAACTCTGGCACATCTGACACATGACTTCCCAGAACATCTGTCTAGAGCCAGTTTTACCCTCAAAGTTCCCTGAATTAAGGAACACCTCATATCAGGCCAGTTAAAACACATGTGCATCTAACAGCCTTTCCTGGCCCTTTGGCATCAGCAGATAATTAAATAGAAAAGGAAAGCAAAGCACCTTGGAATTAACGAAAATGTCTTTGGTTGTGCTTTGACAGCCAGTTTTTTTGGCACTATGAATTGACAAGAACTTTCAAAAATTTCTTTGTTTGTATGTGATATCTGCCTGTTCTTGTGAGCATCAACATGCAGTGGAGAAGTTTTATGTAGAAATTAGATTTAGAAACAGAAGAAATGAAGAAGGTAAAATAACTTTGCTTTACTTCATTTTTTCTTTTTTAAAGGCTATTTCGATCCGACCTGGGTGCACGGTTTTTCTGTATTCTCATAAAACAGAGAGCTAACTAAGGGCAAAGTACATTAACTCTGTTTTCTGGTTGTGAGCCTAGCCTTTAACAGCTGAGCCATCCAGCCCATTCACTCTGTCGTGTGTCGACCGACCGCCCCCCTCCCCTCCCCCCTGCCACACAGCTTCTCATGTCCATCCCTCCACACCTCCTCTGTTGTCCACCATCCACCACCTCACTGCCCCATGTGTCAAGAACAGAGACAAATGAAGCAAATCCACAGGAGCTCCCACCCAGGGCACAGGGATGTCCCCCACGGGTGGGAGTAGCATCTGGAGAATCTCACTGGCAGATCCTTTTACAATCGATCAGCAGAACACCTACTCCCACAGTCAAAGATTTACTACAGGGACAAACACCGTAACTCGTCTCAGCTTCACTCTGTTCTCTTGAGAGAATGGGCTGCTGAAATGTGCTCCTAGGAGAACAAGAGATGTTTGCAAAGGGAAGAGCCAGCCGTGTGGCCATACCCATCTCTATTTAAAGTGTAACTTCCACACCCTAAAAAAGAATTATGGTAGCTATTTTTTTTCTGAATTAAAAAAGTATATCTTTGGGTTGATCATATAAAAATATAGAAAAGAAGTTAAATAACAATTTAGGGAAAAATTCTTCTAGCTTCCTTTCTTAATATATTTTTATTAATTCCTTGAGAAATCCATATTTTAATCACATTCGCATCTAACTCCTCTGGGATGCACCACCCCACACCTGCCGTCGCCTCCCAACTCATTATAGCTTCTTGTATTTGTGTTTGTGGAATAGGTACAAAGTGAAGATAAAATTACTTGTTAAGTTGACTAGTTGGTTATCAGATGTGAAATATGCCACTTTATTTACTATTTCCTGATTGCAGCATCTGGAATGGCCATGTTTTACTGCTTTGCAGAATTCTGCTGTGATTTAGTTAGCCAAATCCACATGGCTGCACATTAGTTCATATCTTTTGCTATTAAAACAATACCTTGTGAGGAGTCTCTATGTACAGATCTTGGCAGATACCAGCAATAAATTCTTTGGCACAAATATGGAAATGTTGGAGTGCCAGGTCATGAAGCATGCCCACCTCAGAGGGTTCTGACAGCAATGCAGCTTTAACATCAGTTTAACCAGTTGTGCCAACATGGCATGTGATCCTAAAAGTTACTGCCAACTTGATAAAAGAAAAACATTGGGTTCCATTCCATACCACCCACTAAAACATCTTGGTGTAGTTTTAATATGAACCTATATGATTACTGATGAGCTTCAAGATTTTTTTCTTTTTTTGTTGGCCATTCACATTTCTATTTTTACTTTGACCATGATCTCTCTGATTTTCAGAGTACTTGTCTTTTTCTCACTGATCTATAGGCTTCTTTCAAATATAAACCCAGGTGAGAATGCTTGCAAATTCTTCCTGATTTGCTATTTGTCTTCATTTTAGTTATGTTTATTATCATTGTTATTGGAAACAATGTCTGCTATGTCACCCAGAGTAACCTTGAGTTTATAATTGTTCTGACTCAGCCTGCTAGTGCTGAGATATCTGGTGTGCGCTACCACACCTGGCTTCATGTGCTCTTTTCTGACTGTCTTCAGATTGTATCCGCAAAGCATCATCCCACTGGCATGTGGACGTTGCTCCATGTTCTGCAAGGCTAAAGACCGACAGAAGAGAAGCTCTCATGTCCCGTCTCCCTGGCATCTTGTCCCTAGCATGTGGTGGCCTGCACAGTAGAAGTAGGTTCTAACTGGGCAGCTCCCAGGACCAGTCACTGTAGCTAAGGTGGATCCTGGGCATGTACTTGCTTCTTGGTGACACTCACCAGCACATATTGAATAACTGACATAAATAAGGAACAGACACAGAGAAGGATACTGATGAGTCAGAAATCTGTCCACTGCCTCCCAAATGCTGAGATTAAAGGCATGTGCCACCACTGTCTGGTTAAAATTTAATTTATTCTTTTTTTTTTTTTTTTTTTTTTTGCTATAAACTTTTAAAAATCTGGTTTGATTTTTCCCTTCTTTCTGCTTCCAGACTGTGGGCTCAAACGATAGGTTTCCACATTAGACCTAGTAAAGTTGTAAATACCAGTCACTAGTGTCAATGGCCCACCGACAGCAAACCGCACATGCGCAGTGTGTATGCCTCATGTGTGAATGGTGGACGATGCACAACTTCTTATTGCTCTAGCCACATTTCTGCTCAGATTCTCTTTAGACTGAGCATCCATTTTTCAAGACAGCAGGTCTCCACGGATTGTTATTATTTTATCCAAGGCCTGGAGTATAGTGTGGTGGGGAATGGAAGGGAAGATGTAGTTTCCTGGGCATCATCACACATCCATATTAGAATCTCTGGCAGGGGGATCTTGGGTCTTTGAATTTACACAGGCTTCCAAGCAGCTTCTCCTGCAAACTGGAAATTAGCAAGCAAAAGGTCTCAGGAAACTTGGGACCTATGACTGAAGCAGTTTAGGCGGATTCCTGAGGAGGCAGGAATAATTACTGTCCCCAGCAGCTGGCTAACATACATCGAGTTTGGAATTCGTGACTACCAGCAAAAGTCCCTCCTGGTCCCTTCCATCTGCACTGAGGAGACTGGACAACACCCTTGCCCCTAGAACCGAACCCAGCCACCGGAAGTGCTCATGCACTAGCTCTGCAGGATCTGGACCCGGGTCTGAGGAAGGAAGGGCCTTGTGCTCCAGGCGTCTGTCCCTCCCCTCCAGTGGCCCGTGTCCCAAGCTGCCCGAGCACTGTTACCCGAAGGCCGCTGCGGGATCCGCCTGGGGCACGCGGATCCTAGACTTCAGGGGCGAGAGGAGCAGCCGCAGGGGCGAGAGGAGCAGCCGCAGTCGCAGGGCCGCAGGGTGGACCGCTGCATTCGCCATAGCTCCAGGACTCACTTCCTCTTATTCTTAATTATATATGTATATGTGTCTCTGTGTGTATATGTGCATTTATGTGTCCATGGAGGTCAGAGGTGTCAGATTCTTTGGAGCCACAATCACAGGTGATTATGAACTAGAAACAGAACTCAGGGGCTCTGAAAGAGAGGTCTACTTTCCTAACCACTGACTGCGGCATCTCTTCAGACTCAACATGATTATTTCAATGTGTGTGTGTGTGTGTGTGTGTGTGTGTGTGTGTGTGTGAGAGAGAGAGAGAGAGAGAGAGAGAGAGAGAGAGAGAGAGAGAGAGAGAGAGTAGCCATGCATATGGAGTTTAGAGAACAACTTCTGGAGTTTGCTCATTCTCTTCCTTCTGCTGTGAGAACCGGGCACTGAACTCAGATCATCAGTTTGACAGAGTAAGAACCATCACCATCACAGGCCCTCAGACTTACAAAAGAAGCCTGTCTGAGTGTGCTGTCAAGTAACTTTAACCCCAGCATTTGGGAGGCAGACAAATCACAGAGGAAGATTTCTATGAGTTTGAGGCCAGGCTGGCCTACAAAGTGAGTTCCAGGACAACTAGATTGTTACACAGAAAACCCTGTTTCAAAAACAAAACAAAACGAGAGAAGCCCAAGTATCATTGACATATAAAATGATGTATGCTTAAGGCACACATATTTTTAAGAATGCAAGAAAGGTATGTAGTGATATACTGTGTATCTAACAAAGTTTGCTTGAGAATCAGAAAAACAAAGGAACAAGCCACAGCCAGTTCTCACCTAGCCATGCCTCATAATCCTCAGACTGAATGTCTGAGTCCTCAGTCTATAGGGAAGGGGGTTGCAGGCAAAGGGCTGAACCCCTTCCTCCTCCCACCTTATTCCCATCCCCCACCTCCACCCCCCCATATCACTTCCTGTTTCAACTTTCCTAGTGCAGAGCAGAGGTATGGGATCCCAAGTGCTGGGATTAAAGGTGTGTACCACTACCACTTGGCTCAGTTTGGCCTCAAACTCACAAAGATCCAGACAGATCTCTGCCTCTGCCTCTGCCTCTGCCTCTGCCTCCCAAGTGCTAGGATTAAAGGTTCACTCACACTCCCTGACCTCTGTGGCTAACTCTGTGGCTGGCTCTGTCCTCTGATCTTCAGGCAAGCTTTGTTGGACATGCAATCTATCACCACACAGGTAGGATTTAAAGAGACACCACGAGAATGACTTTAATACAGGGAGGAGTCTGAGGTCCTGCTGACTGGGTCGGTGAAAGCATTACCAATACAATGAGGGAAACAATCTTCTCCCCATTCTCAGGGAGACTAGGAATACTCACTACAGCTCAGTTTCTCCCTGTAGAATCATAAAAGATGTTGCCAGACAAATATGCTTGTTATCCACAATGCCCAGAGGTGGCTCAAAGAGCAGCTGAGGACCAGGGTTTAAGAATGCAAATTTGTGGGGCTGGAGAGATGGCTCAGCGGTTAAGAGCAGTGTCTGCTCTTCAAGGACCCGAGTTCAATTCCCAGCACCCACATGGCAGCTAACAACTGTCTGTAGTTCCAGTTCCAGGCAAACACCAACTCAAATAAATAAATAAATAAAGTTAAAAAAAAAAAAGAATGCAAATTTGTGTATTATGTGTGAGTGCTCTGCATATATACCTGCCGGCCAGAAGAGGGCATCAGATCCTATTACAGATGGCTGCGAGCCACTGCGTGGGTGCTGGGAATTGAACTCAGGAGCCCTGGAAGAGCAGCCAGTGCTCTTTGGGGAGCCACCTCTCCAGCTCTCTTTCTGTTTTGTTTGTGGTGTTGTCGGTATGCAGCGAGCTTTTCCTTAGAAATGAAATGATTTGGACGATGCAGGAGATTCTATTTTCCCAAGACTGTCTCATATTTACTCACGTGTTTTTCAGCACGTGACCACTGCTTTTGGACTTGTGGTAAAATAGCACATCATGGTGGTGGCTCACTTAATGGTGGAGATGTAAAAGAGATAAAGACAGGGGCTGGAGAGATGGCTCAATGGTTAAGAGCACTGACTGCTTTTCCAGAGGACTGGGGTTCAATTCCCAGCACCCACATGGCAGCTAACGGCTGTCTGTGATTCCAAGATCTGACATCCTTACACAGTAACACATGCAGGCAAAACACCAATTCACATAAAATAAAAACAAATATGGAAAGAAAAGAGAGCCAGCTGGCTCTCACAACTGATCCACTTCCTGGAGTCCTGGCCGGGCCCCGCGTTCTCATGTCAAGCTCCTTTAAGAAAAAGACCCCTCCCCTTTGCCATTGCTTCTTCCTTCCTTCTTTTTCACTCTGACCCCCCCTCCTCTTTACCTTAATAAAGTAAGCCTGTAAAAGTTATGTCTTTCCACCACACCCACTGCCGGCTTGGCATGGGGTTGGGGCCTGTCTGGCTTCCATCGGCCAGGTCCTCGCTCCTGCTCAGACTACACTTCTGACGACCCCAAACCACCCACTGAGAACCCCCTCTTAAATTTTCTACCAGTTATCAAAAGCTCCAGGATGAGGAATGAGCCTTTAATATGTGGGCACTGGAGGTTCATTTCAGACCCAACATTGTAGATGCCCTTCTCCTGATGGAATAGTCATATTATTCTCTGATGAACAGGTAATAAGAGATACTGTTTTGACCATCTCTGGAAAATGCCATCAGACATAGAGCTCGCAGTTGAGAGACAGAGGATAAGAGAGAAATCCTAAACTAATCTGAAGACTCTCAACAGTCCAAGGAGCCAGTGACCGGAAGGAAGCCTGGAATAAATGCCACTTTCTTTCTTTTTTCTTTTTATTATTATTATGAACAAAGAAGTCACACTTTCTATCCTTGTATATCCTTATTCAAGGTCCCTTCCCCTTCCCACCACATCAGGTCATTCTCTCTTCTTCACAACTCCCCATCCCCCCCCCAAGCAGGCGGAAATGCCACTTTCGTAGGAAGTGGTATCAAGATAAGTTCCTCTCAGTCAAACTTCACTTCCCATAATTTTTTTAAATCGTGGGAAAAACAATATATATGTATATATACACATAATAAGACATATAATTATATATTACTTACATAAGTATACATATACTTAAATAATATGTGTAATTATATATTACATAAAATATTTATATTTTATTTATATATAAATATATAAAGCTTATATAAGACCATTTCAATAGTTTTTAAACATATTCTTCTATGGGCTTCAATATAGTTATTACATCATACAACTATTTCTGCTGCACTTACCTTGTAAAATCCAGCCTGTATCCCCAAATCCTAGGCCCTGTAGCTCAGTGGAAAAGGGCCTGCTCAACATACTTGAGACTTTGCTTGGATCCACTCGAACCATACCAAGGTTGGACATGTTGCTCAGTTGTCAAGCACCAATTGGTCCCACCAGTTTTGGAGTTGATACCAAAAGTGAGGAGTGATGATCTCCCGGTTCCTAAACCATCCTCAGAGCTATTGACTATCCGGACAGCTCGACTTTCCCTCCCGTCAGCCCCTGCCACAGTGTTCAGCCCTCAGCACCTCTGTCCTGCAGATCCCCTCTTCCCAAATGCAGAACCAAAGGCTTCTAGAAAGCCATTTTTTTTTTTTTAAACTTTATTTATTTATTTGCCTTGGTGTTTGCCTGGAACTGGAACTACAGACAGTTGTTAGCTGCCATGTGGGTGCTGGGAATCGAACCCGGGTCCTCTGGAAGAGCAGACGGTGCTCTTAACCTCTGAGCCATCTCTCCAGCCCCCGAATTTGCTCAACTTTAAACAAATAAACAAAACCCCCAAACTTCCAAACAGTACATCTGTGTCTGGGCTGTTCTTGACTCTTGGTTGTTCTCTGAGAATGGCTGATAAGCATTGCCATATATCCTGGAAAGTTTCTTCAGCTCCAAGAATCCCAAGTAACAATGTTCCACCTCCAAGAGACGAAAGCACCAGCAGTAACTCCCTGGTACCAAATCATTAGGTCTCTTTTAGGCAAGCCTGAGTTAATGTGGTTAAAGCTAACAGCAGACCTCTACAGAGCAGTAGACCCATGCTGTTTCTTCAATGCTGTTTTTGCTCATGCAAATGATGCTCTCAACACCCACTAATACTTAACTCCAAAGTTAAAAACAACTGCATGGCAATTTGGACCACTCCAGCGTCTGATCCCTGCGTTGTGGTTTTATGTGATTTGTGGACTGGATACAAGACTTGACCTGGAGCAGCAGCAAGAACTGTTATTAGAAGCTCTTTCCACAGAAATTATGGTGACAAGTAAAGGCTGGAGGGTTTCTGCAGGAGCCTAGAGCTGTTCATTGTGGGTACTTGGAAAGTACAGCTGTGGGTGCTAAAAACTGTCCAATCACTATGCCCCAGGGCACAAGCACAGCGCTAACCAGAACTCATGTCTATAGTGACACTCCACTTCACTTTTAAACTTTTCATTACTCAGAAAAGAAAACTGCCTACATTTTTCCCTTTTTCTTCCCACCATTTCAGAGTGGATACATACTAACAGGGAACACCCCGCAGGGCTAACATTTCCTGGGAGCTAATGACTAGCTGGGCTAAGTGCTCTTGGCTTTACCTCCAGTTAGACCATAATTGCTGTGCTAGAGGAAATACTTTCCAATCAAATTATTGTTTAATCCAAACAAAAGAAAATGGACTGTTATTGCTGTCAACAGCAATGATCAACTCTCCCTGGGAGTCTGGGAATGTGGGAATGGGGTAGGGGATGTTAAGTGTAGACAGAAGTATTTCTCTGGGGTAATTTGCATGACACCCTTGGGGTGTGTCTTCACTCTACACCCTGGTAAACAGCAGACCAAAGCACAGCCTATAAAAAAGAAATGGAGAAACATCCCAAGCAGAAAATTCATGGTCCTTACCATTTTCAATTAGGTATATACCTGTTTTTTATAAAAGGGCACTTTATTTTTACTTTATGTGCATGATTGTTTGCTGATGTGTATATATGTGCACCATATATATGTAGTGTCCACAGAGGCCAGAAGTGAGGCTGGGTTCCCTGAAACTGGAATTATAGAGGGTTATGAGCCACCGTGTGGGTGCCGGGAACTGAACCCGGGTCCTCTGCAAGAGCAGCAAGTGCCCTTAAGCGCTGAGCCATCTCCCCAGCACTGGGCCGTGTGGACCTTCACCACTGTAAAAACTACTTCTGTAGTGCTAAGTCCAGTCATATTGTTGTGCATCTCGCACTACTTCTCACCCACTGGACTCACTCAAACCTTTCCACTCCATCTAACTCCCCATTCCTCCTCCCACACCCTGGTGACCACTGTTCACAGTGTCTTTGACAGTTTTAGGTACTCAGTGCAGTAGAATCAGATACTGTTTATCATTTAAGACCCACTTACTTCCTCATGATCAAGTTTCATTCATGTTTCAGCACACATCAGGATGTCTTTCCTTTTTGCATTATATTCCACTGTGTGTGCATACTCTGTTTTGTTTATTTGTCATAAGATGGGCACATGGGTGGCTACGTTTTTCAGCTATTGTGGACAATGCTGCTATGTTTAATTTGTTGCCCCTAAGCTTCACTGGTCCCTGAGGAGGGGTTTTTGAAGGAGCATCCACTGCCTTGCTGCTACCTCTCACACCTACTTCTGGGGATCAGCAGGGCACCACATTAGCAGCTAGTCCACTGGCCTGGAGAGCAGAGCCCAAGACCACAGACTCCACATGAGGCAGGTAGACAGCTCCAAGCTTCCATGCTGGCATACCTAAGGAGGAATTTCACTGCCCAGTCCAGGCTGACTTTGTATTTCGAAGAAAACAGATTCCTCATATCCAAATGGTTAACACAGTGGCAGCATATAACAGTAGTGCCTGCTCAGTTTGTTTGAGGTTCTGGGCTCAATCCCCAGCACCCAAACCAAACCACTGCTGCTTCTACAGCAGCAGATGTAGCCAAATGGTCAAGCACCCCTTACCTTGCTTCTCTGTGTTCAATCCCCAGCATCCAGACTAGCTTGATGCTGGGTCACACACCTGAACCACATCTGTTGAGGTCTACACAGTGCATACACTGGGTTCTACAGTCTTCCTGAAACCCAGTGGTACCCAGCAGGAATGAGTAGTCCAGACCCCAGGTGCTCATAATAGGCTTTGTAGATATGTGAGGAGTATTGGCAGTGGGTTGTCATAAATAGAGTCACAACGCCTTTTAGTGGGGGTGGGGGGTCATACAATTCTTTCACAGGAGTTGCCTAAAACCACTAGAAAACATAGATTGTTATTCTTTTTTAAAAAATATTATTTTAATTTTATGTGAATTGGTGCCTGCATGTATAACTGTGTAAGGGTGTCAGATCTTGGAATTACAGTTGTTAGCTGCCATGTGGATGCTGGGTTTCGAACCCAGGTCCTTTGGAAGAACAGTCAGTGTTCTTAACCGCTGAGCTGTTAACAATCTCCAACCCGATTGTTACTCTGAACAGTAGCAAGATTACAGTAATGAAAATAATTTTATGTTTGGGGGTCACCACAGCATGAGGAACTGTATTAACGGGTCACAGCATTAGGAAGGTTGAGAACCACTGAAGTAGAGGAATGGAACTTACATATGTATAACACACACATGCATATTTGATGTGGGATTTATTAGAATGGCTCACAGGCCGTGGTTCAGTAAGTCCAACAATGGCTGTCTACCAATGGAAGATCCAAGAAGGTCCAACAACTGTTCAGTTCACAAGGCTGGGTGTTTCAGCTCTGCTTCAGTACATGCCAGAATCCTGAAGAAGTAGGTTCTAAGGCCAGTGAGGGAATGGGTTTATTACAGAGGAGAGCAAGCAGGCAGAGCACACTTCCTTCTTCTGTGGCCTTTGTCTAGGCTGCCAACAGAAGACTAGAGGTGGGTTTCCACCTCACAGAGCTGGATTAGAAGTGGCTCTTCCCACTCAAATGTTTTAACTATGCAAAAAATCCCTCACAGGTGTGCCCAGCCATGGGTTTTAGTTAGTTCCAGATGCAGACAAGTTAGCCATCATGGTGACCATTATTATCTCCTTTGCTGATTGACTGACAAATCTTATTCATCTTTAAGTCCCTTGCCAAGCTTATCAGTTAAACTCTTTCATGACATGGATGTGCCAGAATGTAACGAGCCCTATCATGGCCCTAATACTTAGTCTAATACTTTGAACAAGAGCCCAACCAATACAACCCTTGATGTCTTTCTTCTCTCCACATGCTGGTGGTGCATCTGCAGGCACACCCCTAAAAACACACAAGACAGACCACGTCACTCAGGTGCCAGGCTTTATGACCTCTGTACTTCCCCACCCAAGACAGCACAATGGAGCAGTGTGTCTCAAACTGTCTGCCATCTGCCAATCTGGGGGTTGAAATATCCATTATCAGAAGTTGGGCATCTATTTTTGTGGTAGAGACGTAGGCTTTTTTTCCTTTTCAATATTTTAGATTCCTCTTAATAGTAATCTTAAGAAAAGGAGCTAGAAGTGTATTCCAGTGCTATGTCTGTCTTGCATGAGGAAAGCTCTAAGCCAACTCCCCAGCCTGGAAAAAAATATACTTTTTGTGATATGAATAGCAAATATTTCCCTCTAGTGCTTTTTCCCCTCCAAATTGTCATTTGTAACACTACTTTGTAGATTAATTCCTTTTGTTTTCATGCTCTGGGTTTTACTCTCATACTTAGAAGTACTCCTCCCATATCTGGCATTGACGTGTGTGTGTGTGTGTGTGTGTGTGTGTGTGTGTGTGTGTACGTGTGCACAGGTTCCCACTGCAGTTATACTGGTTGTAAAGTGACCCAGTCCTCTGGCAAAGCAGCCAGTGCTCTTACCCAGTGAGCCATCTCTGCAGCCTCTCATTAGTGCTCTATATTGACCTCAATAATCCTCCGCAATGCAGATAGTTGTCTCCATTTTGCAGGTGAGAAAATTGGGTCTGAAGAAGACTCAGCCATAGTCTTGTGAGAGACTGTTGGTTACGTATTCTGTGTCTACATCTCTTTGCTTGGAATTTGCTCTCCTTCAAGACCATCTACCTGCTTCTCCACTCAACTGGCCATCCATGCTTATTTGCCCTAGCCTTATCAATTATAATAAATTCTCAGTTGAAATTCAGAGTGGCTGCTCTTTATAAATCATAAAATTGGGAGTTTTTCAGGTTATCACGTCTTGCTCTGTGGACCCCAGAGGCATGAGGTGTGTAGAGAGCTGGACGCAAGCACAGGACAGCCTCCTCTGTTCCCTCTGCTCTAGTATACTAGGCTGTATTCTGTCTATGCTCTTCTAGACCTCTGCCATTCTTGGAATGTTTTCAAAAACTTCTCCTGGGCATACCATGGAGATGACAGGGGATGGAACAGGACTAGACAGGACAGATGACATGATCCCTAATCCTCAGAAGGCAAAGCAAAAGGATCACAAGTTCAAGGCCAGCCTATGCTATAAGCAAGACCCTGCATCAAAATAGTATGTGTGTACATGTGTGTGTTGTGTGTAGGCCAGAAGAAGTTTTCTTTTCTCTCTTTCTCTCTCTATCTCTCTTTCTTTCTTTTTCTTTTCTTTTTTCTTTTTCCTTTTTTTTGAGATAGGGTTTACCTGGCTGGCCTCAAATTCTGAGATGTGCCTGTCTCTACCTCCTGAGTATTGGGATTAAAGGAGTGTGCCAACACCACCCAGCTAGAGGATATTTTCTTTGACTCCCTAATTTTTGTTTTTATGTTTTGGTTTGTTTTGCTCATTTGAGACAGAGTCTCAATGCTTGAATGCTTAGCTCAGAATTCTGTATATTTACCAGCCTAGTCACCTCCCCTTCTCTGCTTCTGTCTTGGTGTTGGCTTAAAGGCATGAACCACCCACACAACCCCAGCTCCTCTGGGTTTTTTGTTTTTTGTTTTTAGACAGAATTCCCTAAAAGTGCTAAAAATTATAGCTTAGTGATTGGATAGAGACCTACTATGTGCAAGAGCCTGGGTTTGGTTTCTAGCACTGCAAAAAAAAAAAAAAAAAAAAAAAAAAAAAGTGTGTGCGTCTTAGGATGCTGGTTCTGCTTTGATTCACAAAGCAAATTCACAAAACAACAACCCTCTCTTGTCAAAGGGGGTGCACCCTAAACCCTGCAGTAAGTTCCTAAAACAGATGCTATTAAAGCCCATACAGACCAGGGTTTTTTCTATACGTACATCCCTATGACAGTGTTAGCTTATAAGTTCAGCACAGTAAGAGATAAAAACTAATAATAAAGTTGAACAGTTGAAGCAGTGTTTGATAACATAGCTGCTCCATATTTAAAGAGTTGAGACAAATTTTAATATTTTGGATCACAGTAGTAAGAGGATCTGGAGTGAAAAGAGCAACCTCAGATAAGAAATGGCACATGTGAGGGCTGTCGAGGGCAGCAGTCTCCAGAATGTCCTCAGCTGCTCATGGTTTAGGACATGTGACCCCGCTGGAGAATCATGCAGTAAAACTGGGAGCCTCCTTCTCCTACTGGAGGATGAATGTGGGTAAAGTCATGGCTAACCTCAGGAGCTTGGCTTCAGCCTCTTCATTGTCCCTTCAGTGAGGTAGAAAATTAGCCAATGTGTCACCTTCAAGTCTGCCCTTATTTCCCTGGACTCTTAGTCCTTTGGGGACTTACTGCTGCTCCCCAGGTTGCAGATCCTGCAGCCAGTTTTTCCTCATGGTGTCTCTGGCCCTTGACCTTTCCTTTCCACTCTCATTGCCAAGTCCAAGTTTTATGGCCTTGGGCCTGAGCGCCACAGTAGCCATCATGTTGTTGCCCTTGTGCCTGTGTCCTGAAATGCCCTTGTCTCACAGGTAAACCGGGCCTAAGATCAGCTATGACTCTCCCTATGCAGCTTTTTTGGCTCCTAGGAGTCAGTCTATAGTCCCTGACATAAACCTCCTCTAAGACAGACAATACAGCTGTCACCTGTGTGACCTGAGGTGATCACCAGGCTCAGAGTCTTGACTTCATCTCAGAGGGTAAAGAATAGGCTGCAGTTAATAGAAAGAAACTGTGTGTATGGAAACATCAAAGCTAGCCTACCCTCTCTCCCTCTGCCTGGGGCATTTGTGCAGCAGTATATGGATACAGAACTGCACTGAGTTAAAAATAAACACATACCCTCCTGTTCCTCCTGTTTCTCTTCAACCCCTTCTGCATGTGGCCAAATTGATGCTCTTTTCATTTGATTTTCAACAGGCAGGTCACTTCTTATTCAAAATATCATATGAACATGAACTTATTTCTATTTATGTAAGAAAAAAAAAAACCAAATACGTGAAAGTCACCACATCCCTTCTGGTTCTATATCCTTAGATACATCTTATTGTTTAAAAAATCTCATTCATTGTAAACAAAATTGAGGTATTATAATTGACCTAGCTTTTCACCTGTCTTGTTTGTTTAGCATTATTTCAAAATCATTTTCATAATAGTGGGAAAGATTAGTGCAGACTTTTTCCTGAGCACAAAGTCTCTCGTTTAATTTCTGTTTACTTGGCTTCTCATTATTTCACATGTAATCACGTTTTCCAGTTTATCTTCTTAAACAGTGCTAGCACAGATATTTGTATGCATAAATCTTTTACCCTTTTCTCCGCACACTTGGGAACTTTGGCAATGACTACATCTCTGCTCACCACATCCCAGCTTTCTTTGCTGATGCCCTGGACCTTCACAGCAGTGTTCTAAAAGAGACTTTATCATTTCCACCCAACAGATGTCAAAACTGAAGCACAGAGGAACAGAGAAATGCTCTGGACACACAACATGAGCCTGTGCTGTCTTTGTTTCCTCTTGCTAATAGCATAATACCTCAGACCGGGTGAGTCACTGAGATGTTTGTCTTGGCTTCTGGCTGTGTGCCAAGGTCAAGGGGCCACATCTGCTGATGGCCTTCTCGCTGGTTGTTTTGAAGCAGCACAGGGAATCACACCACAGAGGACAAGGAGCAGGCACAAGCCTCTCCTGACCATGCTCTTCTCACAAACCCATTTATTCTCAGGACCTCACACTGATGACCTTACTTAACCCTATATCTTTCAAAGATTCCATCTTTTTAAAAATATATTTCACATTTTTGTTAATTTAATTTTATGTGCATGGATGTTTTGCCTGCACGAATGTCTGTGCACCATTTGCCTACAAAGGCTAGAGAAAGTCAAATCCCCAGGAACTTGCATTATAGTCTGTTGTGAACCTCTGTGTGGGGGCTGGGAATCAAAGCTGGATCCTCTGAAAGAGCAGCCAAGGCTCTTAACTGCTGAGACAACTTTCCTGCTCCAAGCCTCCGTCTTTAAACACTGTAGCCGGGTTAACTTCACCGTTAACACTACACAGGGAGTATTAAACTCCAGCACAAGTTCCAGAGAGACCAAGTCATGCTCACACCATAGCAGGAGAGGAAGGCAACCTTGTTCCTACCAAAACCCACATCAGTCTTGAGCATTTTCTTCTCTTTTCTTTTTGTTTTGAACCAGGCTCCTACCATGTAGCCAGATTGACCCCAGCCTAATAATCCTCCTGTCCAAGCCCTAAGGGCACTGATGTTCCAGGCAAGCACACCCACACCCGTTCAACATCACTCACAAGTTTAGGGCTCCTGATATAATTACTGAGTGACTCCTCACGGGGTTGATCCGACTACATGTCCCCAATAATATAAGTTTCTACTGATCGGCTCTGTCTTCAGGTCATGATTGCCAATCATCTGCTCACCTTTGTGAGCTGCCTCTCCCAGGAAGTTGTACATCCAACAGCAAAGGGTTCCCATGGACCATCACCATCACCTAGTTGAGCATCCAGCAGCAGGAACACTGGCAATACTTCAGTCAGTCCCACTGGGATGTGTAAATGATCCAAGGAAATGCAAATACAGAAGAGATTGACTGTGCTGGAGGACAGAGGCAAGATTTGTGCCTTGCTGGTGTGTGTGTGTGTGTGTGTGTTTGTGTGTGTCCATGTCCAGAAGCCCATCTATACACAGAGGCCATCCAGAAGTCTTGTGTTTACAAGTTGTAATTCCAGAAAAGGGACTTATTCCCTATAAGCTGGTTCTACATGTGTCCCAGTATAACCTTAAAGAAAATAAAACTAGTTTTCCTTTGTTATATTTTAAGTGTAAAGGTAATAAAAGAAAGAAAATTTGTTGATTTCCTTATGCCAATCAAAATATCATTTAAATTCTGCCTCTCGATCACACAGGGAGTCTGCGAATGAACAATACCTTATTGGGACCGCCTCACAAAAGCATCTGAATTGGGCTGGAGAGATGGCTCAGTTAGTGGTTAAGAGCACTGACTGTTTTTCCCGAGGACCTGGGTTCGATTCCCAGCATCCACATGGCAGCTAACAACTGTCTGTAATTCCAAGATCTGACACCCTTACATAGTTATACATGCAGGCAAAACACCAATTCACATAAAATAAAAATATATATTTTTTTTTTTTAAAAAGCGTCTGAATCGGTTCTCCTAACAGTTTGTCTGCCAGGTTTCTTCCATGGTAGTCAATGCCTGCGGTAGCGTGGCACACTGAGGAACACACACTTGATCTCTGGTCCTGGTTCTGGGCAGAGAGATTTCCATCCCCCCAAGGTATCTGATTGATAGGTGCCTAGAAGCAAACTTTGTCCTAATACTGGTCTTTGGGCCTTGTCCTGGCTCAGAGCTCCTATTCCATGAAATGGCCTGGGAGGTAGAACACTTGGCAGCACCGAGGTGATCATGGCTCCTAGACAGCTTCAAAATGGGGGCTAACGACAAAGATTAGAAGCTTGGAACTTTTCAGCCTTACCCCTTTCCTCTGGGGACAGGGGTGGGGGTTAATGGAGCTTGTGTGACAAAGCCTCCGCAGAAGCTCCTGAGTCTGGAGCCTTTCTAGGGTGGGAGATACATCCCCACTGTGCTAGGATGGCATGCTCCACTTCCTGTCACCGTGTACCTCTTCATTGGGCTGTTTAGGGGAATCCTTGGTAACATCCCATTTAATAAGCTGGTAGACAAGAGTATTTCCCTGATTTCTGTGAGCATCACAGCAAACCACTATACTTGAGGAGAAGCTCATGGGACCCAAGAGGAGGAGCCAATTGCTGGCTGAAACAGGGGTGATCTTGTGTGTCTTCCTCTTCTTTCTGCAACTAGTTGAGCCGCATGCAGGGAAACATCTGAGGAAAACTGAGGACAAAATGCTCTGCACTGTTGTTATTGTCCTTTAACAAGACTGAGGAGAGGAAGGATTACCTACAACTGGTCCCAGGCAGGTGAGGCACTGACCCCATTCCTGGCATGAAGTATGGCTCTCGACAAATCAGCCACACACATAGTTATGGAACTGTCCATTCCTCAAGTGGATAAACCCATTGTCTATTTTTCTCATCTTTACATAGAAGTCATAAAAACCAGAAGGCCACAGTCCTTCACAGGGAATACAGGAAAATATTGTGTAGTCAAACTTTCTTTGAACTGCTAGCTCCCAAATATGACATGGAGATGTCTTATTAAGCATAAAAGCTTAGGCTTGTTTCCAACTAGCACTTATAACTTAAATTAACGCATTCATATTAATTTATGTTCTGCCACAAGGCTTATTACCTCTCCTCCATACTGAATGTCCAACTTCCTCCGAGTCTCACTGTCCAATTCCACATCTCTTTTTCCCAGAGTTCCTCCCTCTCCTTGGAAGTCTGTCTATCATTTTCTGCCTTGCTATTGGCTGTTCAGCTCTCTACTAAACTAGTCAGAAGGTGCCTTAGCAAAGACACACCTTCACAATGCACAAAAAGATTATCCTACAACAATTTCTTCTTGTGTCTACAGGTGTTGGTGTCTAAAGACAACAGTGGTCCCGTAAGAAGTAGAAACTTGGAGGTCAAAACTGTGGAAGGAAGTAGGGAGATACTGAGGTGTCCTAGATCCTTGGTTCTCAACTGAGAAGGGCTGAATAACTGAACATGGAGATTGCAAAAAAATCATCAGGGGGCTGGAGAGATGGCTCAGTGGTTAAGAGCGCCGTCTGCTCTTCCAGAAGACCAGGGTTCGATTCCCAGCACCCACATGGCAGCTCACAACTGTCTGTAGTTCCAGTTCCAGGCAAACACCAAGGCAAATAAATAAATAAATAAAGTTTAAAAAAAAAAAAGATAGGAACAATTGTTCCCATTTTTTTTTTTTTTTTTTTTTAAAAAAAATTCATCAGTAGTAAAAGGTTTCTGAATGGTCAATGAC